>OU015764.1:818103-959605 GCA_907173295.1 Fagus sylvatica | reverse complement strand
GATGAAGAATTAATGGATGTAGACAGACTTGTAGATGGGCATGTGAGTGAGTCTGAATGGTTTTACACCGTATCAGTAACACGGTCATATGGTATACGTGATTGTGTTCTTGGGCGTGCGTATAGTACTGGTGGGTACATTTGGTTGACCGGTGATCATGAGCTTCAATACTATGAGTGTGATAGAGTTAAAGAAGCTCGTATCCATGGAGTCCAAACTTTGCTTTGTGTTTCAACTTCACGTGGGGTTGTTGAATTGGGTTCCTCGGACGTGATCAAAGAAGATTGGGGCTTGGTGCAACTAGTCAAATCAGTTTTTGGTTGTGAAAGTAGTAGTACTACAACTGCACTGGTTTCCAAGCTACCAATTGCAAACCATGATGTTAATTCATTCCTAAATATTGGAATGAATAATTATGGGGCTCAGAATCATAAAGAGTGGAACTTTGATCATGGGAAGCAACCTGCGGAAAGTGATGCAATGAAAGAAGCTGGGGCTAATCTTGGCCGTTCATCATCTGACTCAGGAGGGTCAGGAGGGCCTTCTGATTCTGATGGTCTTTTGGCCTTTGAATGCCGGACTGAGAATAATAGGTTCAAGAAAAGAGGAAGAAAGCCAATAATTGGGAAAGAAACCCCAATAAACCATGTTGAAGCAGAGAGGCAACGCCGAGAGAAGCTTAATAATCGATTCTATGCACTCAGGTCAGTGGTTCCTAATGTGTCCAAGATGGACAAAGCATCTTTACTTGCTGATGCTGTTGTTTACATCAAGGAACTCAAGGCTAAAATTGATGAATTGGAGGCCAAACTTCAAATACAATCTCAAAAGATGAAAATGAGTAATGTTATGAATGGTATTTTTTGTGACAAGCAAAATGTAATTACCACTATTGTTGATCATAAAAGGCCAACAACAACAACATCAGCATCAGCATCATCATCATCAAGTTTTAGTGTTGCTACAATGGAAGTGGAGGTGAAGATTGTTGGATCAGAAGCCTTGATCCGTGTGCAATGTCCTGACGTGAACTACCCGTCTGCGAAATTGATGAATGCGCTTAGAGACCTTGAGTTTCGAATTCATCATGCAAGTATTTCAAGCGTGAAGGAGATGATGCTTCAAGATGTTGTGGTTAAAGTTCCTAATGGATTTGTAAGTGGGGAGGCCATGAGAACTGCTATTCTTCAAAGAATGCAGAATTAATTGAGTTATATCTGAAGAGGTTAATCATTCCACATCACTTCCTATTTTGTTTGCAACTAAGACAAACTCATGTTGGCTTAAATGTAAGATGCTTAGCCCAGTTTTAATTTAAAATGAACTGGTATTTATGTTTTGTACTTTTTTTTTTTTTTTCTTTTTTTCAAGTTTTCTTTTCTTAGATGGAGTGAAATATTTGTAAGTTTACAGAAATAAAAGCTAGTTTTCCAAAGTTGAAGAAATTTTCTAAGGGATCACTTGGAACCAAATCAATACATAACATAAACAAGATATAACTTCAAAAAGGATGATACAATATCAAGATAACTTTCATAAATCATAAGTGTCTCAATTTAAATCTAATCTTCTTGGTTGGGATTTTTTTTTTTTTTTTTTGACTTGGAAGGTTGGGAGTGCATCCCTAATACCATCAAAACAAAAACCTTGGTCACTCCTGGGGTCTTAGTTTGTATATTGCTAGGCATGCGTCTTTAATTCATGATTTTATATATGTTGTAAATTTGGTTTTGTTTCTTTGCTAGCAGAAAGAATATTACAAAATTAAGTGGGTGCCTAGCTAGTATTCCTCATGGAAAATCTATTGACTTTAATTAAATTTGCATGTTGAACGCCATCCATAGTTCATAAACAAGCTAATGCTGCATTGAACTTCTTTTCAATTGTTTTTGGGTGAAAGGGAATTTTATAATACACAATAGTTATGAACAACCTAATTTAGGGTTCTGCTAATAACTGGCTTACAATATTGGAAAGAGGTGCAAAAAACAATACAAATAGTTCTCTACAACTAATTCATGCATTCACCAACAAATTTGCGCATAGATTCCCTTATTGGTGCAAATGCTGGAGATGAACCTCTTCAAAAGTCTGGAGTAGTAATTTGCAATCGTTGATCAAAGCACTACACGGGTGAGACCCAACAACTAGATTAGTATTGTGACACACTATAATTGCTTATTAGTTTCTTGCAATATGTAGATGCTAGCTAGTTTGAGTCCAATCCTAAGAGCATTCCCAGCCGGCCGGTTTTGCATCTATTCTCTATTTTACATTTTCAAAAAGCTACTTTTCTATTTTAACTACCCACTTTTATAAAATACTCCACATCCCATTCTTTATTTTATAATATATCATATTAAAATAATCTTATAATTTTATTTATTTAACTATTTTATATCCATCAAAATCAATGAAACCATCAACCCGGACCCAACCACAACTATGGCTATCCAGCCGACCCACGCCGGTAGCCACCATGGCTACCCAAAACTCCTAGCTGTCCCATGTCGGCAACCACCATGGCTACCCAAAACTCCTAGCCGTCCCATGCCGGCAACAACCATGGCTACCCAAAGCCAGCAACCACCATCAATCCCGAACCCAAAATGCATAGTAAACCCATTCCCAAATTGATCACCTAAGCCAGCAACCACCACACCCACCTAAAACACAAACCCACACATCACAAACCGCAAACCCACAACCACCAACCCACAAAAAACCCAAATCCAACAAAAGTTCAAATTTGACCCACTTATTGAAATTGGGCTGCCGCCTATCTGTTGATGTCGCCGATCTGGGTTGAGAAAGAGCCGTTGAGAGAGAGAGAGAGAGCAGAGCAAAGAGAGGAGCGGGGCAAGAGAGAAAAGGAAAGAAAAAAGAAGAAAAAAAAATAGAGGAGAGAGGAGAGAGAAGACCGAATAAAAAATGAAATTTTTTTTATACAAGTTGCTACAGTAATTTGTATTTTTACAGGTTACTGTAGCAATTTGTAAAACCTGAATGTATTATACAAGGCCGACTGGGGGCTTTTTTGTAATTTATTGCTACAATACCCTTTACTACAGTAACCTGTATTTTTACAGGTTATTGTAGCAATTTGTAAAACCGAAATGTATAATACAGGGTTGGCTGAGAGCTTCTTTTTTCTAATTTATTGTTACAGTACCCTCTGCTACAGTAACCTGTATTTTTACAGGTTACTGTAGCAATTTATAAAACTGGAATGTATTATACAGGGTTAGCTGAGAGCTTCTTTTTTGTAATTTATTACTACAGTACTCTCTATTTTGACCAAATATGCATTATACATGGCCCGCTGCGAATGCTCTAAGACCCCAAAGTTTTTCTGTTATGGTGATCATAAATCCAATATTTATGGAGAAACCTTCCGTACACCTGCTCGGCCTGGGTTGCCCAGCATTGAAAATTCGGTTGGTGGAGGCCCATATCCATGCAACCAAACTACAATCCCTCAAAATGTGTAAGATTGTTTCTGGGGGGGGCTTCCTTACAGAGAAAGCAGTTAGCATCCGAAATGATTTTTTATTTGTTTTTGTTTGTAAGTCTCTTGTAGGAAGACTTCGTGACAAGCTAGCTAAAGGAGTGTGAGCACTCATGGGATTTCGTTTACTTTTCAGAGCCAGTTCCAGTTAAATTGCTTTGGATGCTGATGTTCAAAATCAAGTACAATTTGGTAGGCTGAACTTGTATCAAATTGACCATTGCTTGAGGGGTGCTAAAATATTAGGCTGTCAAGTGAAGCCCAAAATAAGAGAAAAGAATGACCGACCACATAAAATTGAAGTGAAAAACACCTGATAGATGTTACTTTTTTTGATGAAATGATAGATGTTACTTATACTGTTATACATTGAGAACATATATGTGTATATTCAATTTCCATTTAATTAGTAATCTGATTCAACTTGGGATTCAGTTCACAAGCCAATCTCAGTCAATTTTTCAATAATAAGATACTCAACTACGTGTGAAGCCTCTTGCATCATAACATATGATCTGTATATAAGAAATCAATTCAAAGAACCTTTTTCCTCTAAAGGAATTCGTTCAAAGAATCATGCCTAGAAAGTTCTCTTTTTTGCCATGAAAAGCATGCATGCATTCAGTGTGAAACATGACAAATCAAGTGAGTCAATCATGCAACATTCCAACATCATATATGAAATAACTTGCTGATTGACTTTAAGCTATATAGATCCAATCCTGTGTACATACTTCTATTGTAAGAAAAGAATAAACAAGTTTTTGTTTCTCATTTGATTTTTTTTGGTTTTGTTTTGTTTTATTTTATGTGTTTTTTTTGGGAGTTGGGAAGTGAATCACGGCAGTAAACGTGATATTGACATGGGTGGGCACATGGAGTAGGGTCTTGTTCTAAGTTGTGGAATGAACTTTTTTCTTTCCATTTGAAAATGAAAGGATTCTAGATCTACTCTATAAATCCGAAACTATGGATGATAATTTTGGCTTCCATTTCCAGATATATATAATGGTCAAAGTAATATTAAGGATATTACAAATTTTATTTCATAAATCTTTCAAATTGTAATTTTTTTTCTTTAAAGTAAAATTAATAGTAATTTTAATATTTTTCATAGCGGTTATTACTTATTAAAGCTCTAGCGACAATTCAATTTGGTACGAAAAGATTCAATCTGGATTTTGGTTTTCTGTCTCTAATTGATTTTTTTTAAAGGTTTAATTTTGTCTTGACGAATCAACTCTATTTATTATTTTCATGAGTACGATCGAGTTTGCTCTAAACTCACAAGCCAAATATTTGCCACGAGTCGACTCAATCTGCCAGACTCAAGTAAACTCTGCCAAGTTTTGAGTTGACCCAATAAGTTCAAAGAAACTAATGTGAAATTACCTTACATATTTTTTTCCCCACCTAGCTCGTTTTTTCAATCAAAAGAAAAAATCCTCTCTTATTTTCCAATGGGTGCAATAATGAAGTTTCTCTAGAATAACAAAAATGTCATTGTACTTATCAAAAAAACAAAAATGTCATTATAGTACTAGAAGTAAAAGGTCAATGATGTGATCATGTGATGTGAACTACACTTCACTCCAGCCACGTCACTTCGCATCAATATATAACAGTGGTTAATTTCCAAATGATGGCATCTTTGTTTGGTGACATTGTATCTGAACATGAATTAAAAAGGTTGGGCTTCAGTTTCTGAGACCACTAAAAGTTATCAAATGTTCCAAATTGCAGTCCAGGCTGAGAGATCTACATAGGTGAAGCAGCCCAGACCTCCAACTGGCACGTAAGCAAGTTTACAAGCACATTGCATTCTTATATTGGACAAAGCATGGGCCGGGCTAGTCCTAGATGCCAAAAGGTTTACTATGTACTCCAAACATCCCTAGTATAAATTCAAACAGCCCACTCTTGAAGTTTTGTTTATGGCCTGTGCTCAGCCCATGACCCTGCCCATTTTATTCTTAAATTATTGTTACTATTAGTAATAGAATTTAGGGATAAAAGTTACTAATACGTTCGCGTAACACACACTTATCTAAACTAATTCAATATTCAATGTATGTGGGATATAATAATATGATTCATGATTTTGTAATATTAGTGTAATCAATTTAATATCACATCTATGTAAAATATCATAATATGTTTTATGATTCTGTTATATTAGCGCTATCATTTCAATATCCAATCTATATTGGATATGACAATATGATTCGTGATTCTGTCGTATATATCATAATGATAATATGATTCACAATCAATTAGATGAAAGAATTAATATTGTTGCATTTATAAAAGAAGCATTATGAGAATACTATGAAAAGAGTGGTCGGTCACCATTGACCATTCTATTTCCTCTTAATGTGTATTCACTGAAAAATCTAGTGTTGCATTAGATAGTCATGTTACATGCACTAGTGGCCGGGAATGGGTTGGCTTTGTAGAAGATATGCTCGATGAATAATTATTTAATTCATCACCTTTTTAATTTTGTATATTATCGGGGTAATCTAATTTGGTTATAAGCAACCCCCTCAATTATTTTTGTCCCGATGCATTGCTCTTTTCTCCGAAACTGTTTATTTTCATGGCGAGTAAATTCACTTATATCATGCTACTTTTGAGCTGTCAGTAGTAATGTTAATAAGTAATGGTAATAATGCTTGTTTATATTTGATATTGATCAAAGTCGCTTGACATGGAACATGAAATTTTGATTCGAATCCCTCCAACACTAAAAAGAAACCAATTAGTATTTTAACCTAATAATAAAGAACGATCCTCATAAAATTGATCTCAAATATGCAAAATTCTCAATTATTTCTGTCCCAATGCGTTGCTATTTTCTATTAAACTATTTCTTTTCATCGCAAGTAAATTAATGTAGTTACTTCATGCTAATTTTGAGCTGTTGGTAGTAATATTAATAATGCATGTTTATATTTGATATTTTCAAAGTCTCTTGACATCAAATAAGAGATCTTGATTCGAATCTCATCTACATTAAAAAGAAATTAATTAGTATTTTGGTCTGATAATAAAGAATAAATATAACTTAAATATTTCAAATTAATTTTATTATATATATACAAAAGAAAAAAAGCGAGTTTATCGAATTTTATCTCAAGGGGAAATTATTATTCAAGTTGGTTCAGTACATCAGCTAAACTAAGAGGATTTTGACAAATTTTAATTTTAATTTTAATTATTTTTTTATCTTTCTACAGATAGGATAAATTTCAAACTATTACGTGATCTGTTTTTTTATAATATTTTTTTTTATCATTACCGTCAAGACATTAAGAGAACTTGATAATACCAAAAGTAAACAAAATAAGTAAATAAGTAAAGCAAGTACATCGAAATAATAAATTTACTTAAGAATGATTACAAAAGACTCCGACAGTATTCTCAATCACAATCCACTTGTTTACTCAAAGCAAAAGACTTTGAGAGTAATCTTAATCAAAATCTGTTATAATTGAGTTGGCGAATCTAAGTTACAAATTTACAATACTTGTCGTGATGAGTTGCATCTTCTCTGACGCTTTATGTCCAAATTATACTTGTTCCCAACATGTTAGATTGCTCCCTTGGAATGGTTACCAGATGTTGCATCTTCTTCTTCCTCAAAGCGTTTGGAAATTGCTTTGCTATATCAATTTTTCTAAGGAGGTTTAGGAATTATAATATAATAAAGTGGCCTATTTTCATATTATTCTCCAAACTCTCAGTTCATGGTATATACAAATTAAATTTAGAAACTAAACTTGTCAATCGTTTATTGCCATTAATTACTTTGTTAGTATTTAATATATGTATTCTAGCCATTAGAATAACACGTGTAAATTATCATGGGGTTAAAAAATGCCTGAGATCTTGTGGTATATATATATATAAAATATAATATATATATATATATATATATATATAAAATCCTTCACACTCTGTAATCTTACAGCTAGCATTTGTTAGCGACTTTCCCATCAAGTGCAACTCTAGGTGATCGATTGATGATATAACAAGCCATATCCACTGCTTCCGCCCAAAAAATTTTAGGAAGCTCAGCATTCAACCTTAAACATCTAGCTGTTTCTGTGATGGTCCTGTTAAGTCTCTCAGCTACCCCATTTTGTTGAGGAGTTTTCCGTACTGTGAAGTGTCTCTTGATACCATGCTCTTCGCAGAACTTCAAGAAATCACCATCCCTGTACTCAGTGCCATTATCAGTCCTAAGACACTTTATCTTCCTTCCAGTCTGATTTTCCACTTCTGCTTTCCAAATCTTAAATTTAGCAAAAGCCTCAGACTTGTTCTTCAAGAAATAAACCCAAGCTTTTCTGGAATAATCATCAATGAAGCTCATAAAATATTGAGCTCCTCCTTTCGAAGGAGTTCTCACTGGCCCCCAAATATCTGAATGCACGTAGTCCAATATACCCTTTGTCTTGTGTGTGGCAGTTTTAAATCGCACCCTACACTGCTTGCCCATAATACAGTATTTGCAGAAATCTAATTTGCATGACTTAATCCCAGTCAACAGATTTCTTTTGTGCAATTCCCTCATACCACGCTCACTTATATGCCCTAGCCGCATATGCCACAAGAGTGTATCATCATCCTCAGACTCAGCTACTGCAGCAACTCCACCTAGAATGGTATTTCCTAGCAATTTATAAACATTGCTACTTATTTTCTGACCTGTCATCACAACCATAGCACCCTTTGAAACTTTCATTATCCCATTCTCAGACTTATAGCTATAGCCTTTTGAGTCTAGGGTTCCTAATGAAATCAAATTCTTTCTCATATCTGGGATATGTCTAACCTCTTCTAATGTTCTCACCACACCATCGGACATCTTAATTTTAATTGTTCCCATTCCAATAATTGTGCATGTAGCATCATTACCCATTCGAACAGAACCACAATTAATTGACCTATAAGTGTCGAACCAGTTCCTGTGGGGAGTCACGTGAAAAGAACATGCGGAATCCAGAAGCCAAGAATTGTTCAAACCGTCAGTGCTTGATGAAACAGAAAGCATGTCGCCATCAGATTCCGAGTCTGCTACTACGTTGACAGATGTAGAGGACTCTTCCTTCCCCTTATTCCATTCTGGACATTCTCGCTTCATATGCCCCTTCTTTTGGCATTTGAAGCACTTTATTGTCTTGTTCTTGGATTTAGATCTTCCCCTAGCAGATTTGTCATCCTTGTCTTTCTTCCTTCCACGATCTTGATAACCCTTTACTACTAGCCCTTCACCAGAACTCTCAGCTGAATCCTTATGTTTCCGTTGGTAGTGATCCAACAGGGCTCCTGAAACTTCTTCTAATTCCAGAGTTTCTTTTCCGTAAAGTAGGGTCGTCACCAGGTGTTCGTAGGAAGCCGGGAGGGAGGTTAGGAGCATCATCGCCTTATCTTCATCCTCGAATTTTATATCAATTCGCAACATATCACTAATGATTTGTTTGAAGGTATTGATGTGCTGCCTCAGGTCCGCACCCTCTGTCATCTTAAGCCCATACAACTTTTACTTTAGATGCAGTTTGTTCGTGAGGGATTTGGACATATATCTTTTCTCTAGATTCAACCAAATCCCTGCAGTTGAGTTCTCCTCCATGACATCGTACATGACTTCGTCTGCTAGTAATAGTCGAATTGTACTTACCGCCTTCATGTTTAGTTCTTCCCATTCATCGTCTGTCATCTTCTCTGGTTTCTTTGTCTTCCCATACAAAGCCTTCACCAAACCTTGCTGCACTAACAGATCCTTCACCCTTCTTTGCCATAGCCCAAAGTTACCAGTCCCGTCGAACTTAACTAGGCCTACCGTTGCAATAGAAGCATTAATTGCCATTGTTTCGACCAACAGCTCTGATACCAATTGTTGATAACCCCTTTCGACCAACCGAATCCCTCCAACACTAAAAAGAAACCAATTAGTATTTTAACCTAATAATAAAGAACGATCCTCATAAAATTGATCTCAAATATGCAAAATTCTCAATTATTTCTGTCCCAATGCGTTGCTATTTTCTATTAAACTATTTCTTTTCATCGCAAGTAAATTAATGTAGTTGCTTCATGCTAATTTTGAGCTGTTGGTAGTAATATTAATAATGCATGTTTATATTTGATATTTTCAAAGTCTCTTGACATCAAATAAGAGATCTTGATTCGAATCTCATCTACATTAAAAAGAAATTAATTAGTATTTTGGTTTGATAATAAAGAATAAATATAACTTCAAATATTTCAAATTAATTTTATTATATATATACAAAAGAAAAAAAGCGTGTTTATCAAATTTTATCTCAAGGGGAAATTATTATTCAAGTTGGTTCAGTACATCAGCTAAACTAAGAGGATTTTGACAAATTTTAATTTTAATTTTAATTATTTTTTTATCTTTCTACAGATAGGATAAATTTCAAACTATTACGTGATCTGTTTTTTTATATTTTTTTTTTATATTTTTTTTTATCATTATGTCAAGACATTAAGAGAACTTGACAATACCAAAAGTAAACAAAATAAGTAAATAAGAGCATTCTGAAAGGATCCCCTTGCTTTGTTTCTCTAAAACCCTCAATCTCCCTCAACAAACACACAATCAACACACACTTTGAACAATCCAATCCACTAGGATGGATCCCCTTGGATTTATGAAGAAAACCTCCTAATTCTTAATGAATTCTATCAACTAATTCTATAATCTCCTAGAGAGAATTCTATGAGTAAACAATGGAGTTCTTTGATAATGGGCAACAATGGAGGAGTGGGAGAGATAATATCTCATGCACTCCTCTCATTGGCCGAGCTCATGCTCTCCTCTCATTGGCCGAGTTGATCATGCATTTCTCATGCATTTCTCATGCTCTCCTCTCATTGGCTGAGCTAATCATGCATTTCTCATGCTCTCCTCTCATTGGCCAAGCTCATGCTCTCTTCTCATTGGCTGAGTTGGTCATGCATTTCTCATGCAACAACCAAGGTACAACCTTAGAATCTCTAACAATTAAGTACAAGGGGTTAAAGCCTAAGAATGTACTAGACCCCCAATGCACTTAATTAACCATCAAGGTACAAGTTTGGATAGCTTGGACCTTACTAATCATGAATATAAACTAATACATGTTTTAATCAAATGTTAAGCTAAGCCAATTCGTGCCTTAGTGGCTAGGGTAAGCATACCCACGGATGTGGGATGGTTGGGGTCTTAACACATTCACATCCCGTTTTGTAAATTTTATCCATTTTACCTCTTCAAAAACCCACTTTTTTACTTTAGCTATCAATATTTACAATATACCTCACATCCCATTCTTTATTTTACAATACAATCTATTAAAATACTATAAAATAATTATATTTTTTAATTTATTTCCCCCAACCTCTACCACACAAAATCCAACCCACAGCCTGCAAAACCACACTGGCAATCCATACCCACGCCGGCAACCCATAACCACGTTATTTTTCCCCCATGCCGGCAACCCATACCCACGTTATTTTTCCCCCAATCTCTACCACACAAAACACAGTGAACACACAAAATCCAACCCACAGCCTGGAAAACCACACCGGCAACCCATACCCACATTATTTTTCCCCCACGCCGGCAATCCATAACCACAAATCCACCACAACCATTCAACCCATAATAAAAAACAAACCCAACAATTAAGAACAACCACTTGCCGCCTAAGAACCAACCATCCACGCCAGCAACCCATACCCACGCCGGCAACCAAGAACACTGGCTCTCCTACCTGCAAGCGTGATTTTGTTCAGTGAGTGCGAGAGAGAGGACGAGGGAGGGGAGGGAGTTTCTGAGAGAGAAAGTCTGAGGGAGGGGGGATCGGAGTTCCCGAGAGAGAGAGAGAGGTAGTGAATAAAAAAACAAAAAAATAGCTTTACCTATGCTACAGTACTCGGTATTGATACCGAGTACTGTTCAATTGTGTAAAACTTTTAGTAGTTTAAGAAGACTGGATGGGAGGGAAAATTTTGTGATTTTTGTGAATAGTGTTATCTATTGTAGCTAATAGAGACTTTTAAATGACCGGATGTGAATGCTCTAAGTAAAGCAAGTACATTGAAATAATAAATTTACTTAAGAATGATTACAAAAGACTCCGACAGTATTCTCAATCACAATCCACTTGTTTACTCAAAGCAAAAGACTTTGAGAGTAATCTTAATCAAAATCTGTTATAATTGAGTTGGCGAATCTAAGTTACGAATTTACAATACTTGTCGTGATGAGTTGCATCTTCTCTGACGCTTTATGTCCAAATTATACTTGTTCCCAACATGTTAGATTGCTCCCTTGGAATGGTTACCAGATGTTGCATCTTCTTCTTCCTCAAAGCGTTTGGAAATTGCTTTGCTATATCAATTTTTCTAAGGAGGTTTAGGAATTATAATATAATAAAGTGGCCTATTTTCATATTATTCTCCAAACTCTCAGTTCATGGTATATACAAATTAAATTTAGAAACTAAACTTGTCAATCGTTTATTGCCATTAATTACTTTGTTAGTATTTAATATATGTATTCTAGCCATTAGAATAACACGTGTAAATTATCATGGGGTTAAAAAATGCCTGAGATCTTGTGGTATATATATATATAAAATCCTTCACACTCTGTAATCTTACAGCTAGCATTTGTTAGGTTGTTTCTTTCACCAACCTGCATGAAAACCAGCCGTGTAAACAAAAACCAGTTCTATGTTATTTTCCAAGGTCAGCCAACAGCCCAGGTTTAGTTATTTAGTGGTCCATTAATATCTAAATGTGGGCTGTTGAAATGATGTATGTCTTGTACAAAATATTCCTAGAATTTTGAAAACGCCTAAAACACAGTCAAAGTTGGGTTTAATTACTTACTTTACATCCTTAATATCTTATGTGGGGATAAATTAACTTGACCAAGTAATCCATCTTTTCAGACCTTAAGGAATAAAGTCACTTAAACTGGTGATACATCAATTACTACTATAGCATTTAGTGTCTCCTAAGTCCTACCATGATATTATTGGACCACAATAATAAAATAAAAATAATAGAAAAATGAATCAGTTGCTTAAAAACTTGGGTATACCAAGCACATTCCATCAATCTATGTGGGTCTAATACTCTAATTTTGTGATCTTTGATACACAATCAAGTGCTAGGCTGGAGGAATGGCTTAGGCCAAGATAGAAGTCTTCAAAACAGCAAAATAAAGGTGCAGGGGTTCTGAGCAAACACTCCTAGGGGACTGTGGACAGAGGTGTTGTGCTGACTTAAAATATAAAGGCATATTAATTACATTACAACTACAAAAATAAATTCTATGTACATATGTAAATATGTACGAATGTTGAATGGATGCATGAAACAAAGAGATACATATATTGATTTACTAGAAGATTTAAGTAGCTAGGATGGAAATTAATTTGCAGTTGGGAAGTTGGCTCTTAAGTCAGAAAGAAACCATATCAAGGCTGGCGACGATGGAGTATAGTAGTGGTATAATTCAATATTTGTGATTGCATAGATAACTTAGCTAAACAAAAGGCTTCAGCTCAATCGGGCAAAACTTTAATTTTTTAAATGTTACAAGGTTTGTGAATGTCATTGCATGAAAAGTGATAAAATTATTATCAATTAATTAAAATAATATGCTTACAAACTTATCTGACAATTTATGTTAATGATACCACATCAACAATTTAATAAACAAACTTTGAAATCATAATTTTGTTTTGTATTCAAAAGTTAGACACATCAATTTCTAAACATTATGTAATAAAAATTTGTAATACTCATAAGAACTTTGATTCATCACACATTAGAGGAAAATTATTAGATACTCCGGGAATACATTGAATGCGTACTCCCTCATCTCACAGAAATGGTGGGTCCCATCATGAATTTAATTACCGGGACCCACAACTTCTGTGAGAGGAGGGAGTATGCATTTAATGTACTCCCGGAGTATAGTATAATTACCCCACATTAGATGTTAAGCCGATTTTTATGGGATATTACAGTCTTCCCAATTTCATAGATACGATTCGATAGGCCAACTTGGTTACATTAATCTCTATCAATCAATTCTCACCAAAATCATCAGTCAAGCAATTGAATAATATTATAGATAACCTAGAATGTAGAATCCTCCTATCTCTATTAAGTATTAAATGCTCAAAATAGCAATGACTTCTTTATAGCAATTGCTAGCTGTCCACTGGCAAGGGTTCAGTATTTCAGTCCTCTTAGTGCTTACTGGTTACTGCTTGCTGCTTACCAACATCGACCCCATTAGTTCTAGATTTAATCACAGAGGACCCCCATTGGTGTGTGATGGTTAAGTAGAAGGCATATGTATTGAATGCGTGGCTAAGAGTTGTCTTGACAGTTGAGACCTCGCTCAGAGGCTTTTTATAGTGGTATTGGATGAGCGGTACGGTACCTATATTAAAACAAGCCTGACAAAGTGATCATTCGATAGGTTTGATTAAAATGGCATTAGTTTATAACATTCAATCTGTAAACAAGTAGTTGTTGGCATTTGAAGCAACATAGGTATATATTATCATATAAAATAAAATTGAACTTTCTACTTTACATTCTATTTAACCTTATTTTGAGTGCATGTGTAGATGTTAAGCTTGTGATCAAATGGCATATGAACACACGCTAGCTAGCTTGATGGTCTATTATGCATGTACACCCAAAAACTGTAGGATCCACCCTTCTCTATTGCTCACTCAATATATATAGAAAAATGTTTAATAAGGTTTTTGTTTAACAACCTTATTTTATAACATTTAATAAGTATAACCTTTTTGCAAAAGTACTTCTTAATTTCTTCATTAATAGGGGAAAAGGAAATTATGGTTCTTGATGATAGAGATTTTTTTTTTTTTTTTTAAATTGTCGTGTATACAATATAGAATTCATATATCAAGGAGGAGTATACAGAAGAAATCAAGAAAATTGACTACATATGACAAGGAAGAAGGGAAAGTAATTAAGTAATTATTCATTTATGGTGTGCCGCTGTTAATCTGCCATTATATGTACGTGAAAGTACATGAACCAGGAAAATCGTATAATACTCCGGGAGTACATCAAATGCGTACTCCCGGAGTATAGTATAATTACCCACATGAACCGGGTTAATGTGACCGATTTATTGTTTCAACCATCACACATTGACAATACTATTCTCTCAAACAGGGAAAATTAATAGGGGGAATTATTATGAGAAGACCCAAAAATTGAAATTTATGACACATTAATAAGACAATTGTTATCACGAATTCACGACCCTCTTGGCTCAAATTAATGGTATTCCCACTTCGATCGTTGGGATTTATTTTGCTTAAAGTCATTTTCTTTCCTTGCCTTGAAGCAAATAAGTGACCAAAATGGCAAAATATAATCAAGCTAATCAAACGCACATTTAATCACTTTAAAAACTTATTGTAACAAAAAAGAAATTGACAAATGTTTGATTAATAATGTTGATTTAAAACTTATTAAATTAACATCTTTATAAGTGAGCATTTCACAACTCCAATAATACTTGTAATAATTTCATGGGGGGGCCACACTGAGATTTCACACTTGAAGGAGGAGGAGGAGTAAATATTAACCTGCCAACCTCAGGCTATGTTTTTATCCACTTTCTTTTGGTTGGATAGAAACTTATGATGACTTCAGGCCAGGAAGAAAAGAAAAAGAAAAAGAAAAACGGGTAGATTGGACTTTAGAGAGGTCTCAACCACTTGAATTCCTCCATATTTCTTCTAGTTCTCTAGCAAAGGCCTTTTGTCTTCCTACAACAATTGTAATGTGATCTTTTTTCTCAATCACCTTGATACGGGCACGAGGTATCTTTGATTGGACATTGTAGCTACATTCAACTGGGATAACTTCATCATCTTTACCATGGAATATAGTAACCTCACATTTTAGTTGGTCTCGGACTTGATCCAAATATGTATCAATTTTGCTAGCGGTTCCACAAATAATGTTGTGGAGGGTATGCCATGCAGCGTTGTGGGTATGGCAAAAGAAACCTTCAAGCAAGAATGTCCTAATCCTGTAAAAGATTTCATAAAAAATTATAATTAAATCAACCATGACAATAATTAGTCAATAAGTTCTAGTTTAAATAATAGTGATGGCCAACAACGCACAATAAATGAAAAACCAAATTAATTTCAACTTTAAAGAGTCCCACTCTGTCCCCATTTGTCGTGGCTCACGCTTGAAGTCTGAACAACATTTCACCTAAGCTGCCCAAACAGCGGGCATAACTTTGACTTGGCCACTGCAGTGATGTAATGGGTGTATAACACCGTAACTTCAATTTTTTTTTTTTGACATTCTTTTCTTAAGAAATTTTATGTTGATGATTATATTACAAAATAAATATTTTTTTTTTAAACTTTTCTATTAATGTTTAATTGTTTAAATTAATTTTGTTTATTTCTTTTGATTAATTATTCGGGTTAAATTATATTTTATCCACTTGTGATTTAACCTAATTTTCTAATGTATGTTTTGAAAAGTTACACAGTGTTCACTTTAGATCACATATGTAAATCATATGCCTCGAGAATAAAATCTATAAAATACAATAATAACTTACATATTGTGTGAAAACTATTTAATTCATAAGCTGGCCAAACTGTTTAATTCAAATTATACTGAAAGCGCACAAAAATAAATAAAACTATATTTCAATACGGAAAATGTAACCAGCAATCAGAAATACCTGCTTAATTTAAAATTGACATCTTATTCTAAAATAATTAAGTTTGAGTTCCCCTTATTCCTAATTTGTTTTCATTTCAATCTGTCCAAATCAAAATGCCTCAAATTAGAGTTCAAAACTATAATTTTCTTCGTTGCGTTGCCTAAAGGAGATTAATTAAATAAAAGAAATGACATTCTTTTAATCATTAAAGCCAACCATTTTTTGTTATCAAGCCGTATAATCAAATAATAATTGAATTATGTACGATCATCCCATATCATATCATCCTGTCAATTTCAATATGACACTGGTGTTCCATACTGGGTCTGGCCCCCACGAGTTTAAACATTAACCCCATTTGCCATCTTTTTCTTTGTAACGGTTGGACCACGCTATAGTGTGGCCCAATTTATTTAGTACATCTTTGACAAACCTTACTACAGATCTTTATGCATATGCTTCTATTTTTTCTTCTATATTCTTTTGCCAACTTATTCATTTTCCTTTGTGACAAGAGGATAATTGTCTTTGAATCTTTGAGGGGAAGTCCTTAACTGACCTAATGAGAAATAACAAGGTTTAGCTGGGGAGCGTTAGGGACAGAATAAAAAAAGGTATGTTGCCATTTTTGGCACATAGAGAGGTAGCTAGCCTAAGATTTGTGATTGCGTACTAGTATCCTTCTCTTTTATTTTATTTTATTTTTAAGTGTTTTATTTGTTATTTTGATATTTCAAAAAAAAAGAAAAAAAAAGAAGAAGAAACAAAAAGTTGGATGAGTAGTTTGGTAATTCAAATGACAAATAAATTTATAAGACTTATGTAATAAAATTTTAGTATTTCTAGCATCACTAATTTTGAAGTTGCACAAATTGGGAAAATCTGGTGCATGGTTTAATGCAAATATTGAATTCAAGGTTGAGTGCATTGACACAGTCTAAGGTGGTAGGTTGATGAATTACCTGTTTCTAGTTACAAGTTTGGCAAGAAATTCCCACAACCGGTGGTTCTTGCAAATGAGAAGGCAAATGGTCCGGGAGATGTGCTCGTACCAGCATGCCATTGAAGCCCCAAACCCGATCAGTGGCCACACACGCCTTGGAGCTATCCTTCTCATCATATATTGTGTGGCTTGTTCACTCTTTGGTACCGGGAAATATGGCTGCCATGTTATTTCAAAAATATCAGATATATATCACCAAAAACAAAATACTAACAATATTTTTTATTTATATCTTGACTAAGGGTCAATGGTTTATGGACGGACCGACACTTTCTTAGAGTTCGAGTCCCAAAAAAAGGTATTAAATGAAGTTTGGGAAGTAGTTATAAGACACCTAGTCTAATAACTGGCCCAAGATTTGAACAGTTAGTCATTGAGCAAACTTTTCAACTGGGAGACACGGTTTGACTCTCCATAATCCACAGTTACAATGGATACAAATCTTTTCATTTTATATTTTATCCATCATAATCTAATACGTGTTGTATTATAATCAGTAGAATATAAAATAGAACACAAAAAATGAGATAAAAGATATTTATATATTTTTACCTAAAAATAATTGAGCCTAACTGGAATGCAGTAGAACTGGTTTTTGAGAGAAGATATCGGAAGGTGATTAGTTTGAGAGATGAGGGATGCTCATAGTTTATAAATTACACAATTTAAAAATACTTGATCAATGTGTGACTAGACTCTCATTTTAATATGCTTCCCATAATGTCAAGTAACATTTTATATACAGTCAAATTCATTAAAAAAAAAAAAAAAAAATTCATTTGACGTGAAATTGATATTCCCGTGATTAGTGTATATTTGATATAACTTCTTTTGTGAAAATGAAAATAAATTGGGATTTGAATAAATTATAACTAAGAAAAATAAAGTTTTAAAAAGTACTTGTGAAATAAATTTGGCTTAATTACAACATTTCGATTAGCCTAGCCCCCGCCCTCGGGTCTTTGGGCTTAGCCGGCCCACCAAAAAGTCGACAGTTCCTTGTCATAAAAGAAAAAACAGATTGAACCATAGGAACTTACTGGTGCAAGCAGGGTTAAAGATTTGACATAGCCAGGGTGTTTAACCGCGAGTGCTAGAGCCAAAATGCAACCTAAAGAATGAGCCACAATATGGAAGGATTCAACTTGATTTGGTTCAAGGACAGACCGTTCAATCATGTCTAGATGCTCTCTTAGAGTGTACAGGGAGTCAGTCGGCTTAGGACTCCTTCCAAATCCAAGAAGATCAATGGCAAACAATCGATAAGTTGATTTAGCAACACTTGAGAAATTCGGGAATACTGTCTCTGTCCAAAATGCTGAAGATGAAATGAAGCCATGAATGAACAACACATCTTCTCCTGCTTTATCTGACATCAAAAGTAAACACCAACTTTAGAACTTTAGAAGAATTAGTAATAAAAAATCAAATTATATTTTAATTGATAAACTATTAGTCCAACAACTTAAGCCGAAAAAATGCAACCTAGCATACGAGAATATTAACTTTTTAAATTTGAAATAAACAGGAGACAAGATTTGAACTTATAACCACCTAATCTTGACAAACGTTTAATTATTAATTAACCATTGTTCTAACATAAATAGCAATCGGATTATTACCTTTGGGGCCTTCAGCTCTTACAAAGAGAGTTTCTTTACAAGAAGAGGTCCAAGAATTGCAAAAGCTACAATCACAATCGGACCATCTTGGAATGGGATGTAATAGTTGCTTTCCAATCTTTCCTTGAAGCATATCAACAATGGAAGAGTTAACAGTGAATGTTGAGCGTACCGTGCCACCTTTCTTGACCTTCTCACATGATTGTACAAAGGTTCTGTCAACCTTGAGCCTCTTGAGCTCGGTGACTGTCAAATTTGAAACCTCGGACACTAAAGAAGGACGTGTATAAAGGGTGTCTGAGATCTCCTCCAATTGCACCTTGGTGGAACTAAGGCAAACAATCTTGGATTCACCTTGTTCTGAAACCAAGATTTTGCCACTGCTAGTGATTGCTTCTTTACCGGAGGAGCAATAGCATGGCTTCCATTCAGCTTCAATAAAGAAGTCAGCCAATTTGTAAACATAACAAAGAAGGAAATCAATAAGGTCTAGGACAGAAAAGACAATGAAGCTTACAGCCTCGTTTATAACTCTCCCTGTTAATATTAAAACAGATTTGCTTTTGCCAATGACAGCCATTTCACACAACAACCACCACCAAGATCACCCACAATATTAGTGTAATAGATCACCCAAGAGAGAGAGAGAGAGAGGGGGTCACAATGCAAATGTGAAAGGACCCATGGCTTACTAGGTGGTCCGATAGGCTCAGTGTAAAGAGCTCTCTCCGACTCTTCTCTTAACAAGAAAATCCTATGCAACCCAAATGAGAAAGACAAGAGATGAATGAGGATCTTGGTTCTTTAGGTATTTTTGGCAAATGGGTCATGGAAACATACCTACTATTCCCAATCTTCTTTATCACACTGATTCCTAATGATGTCTCATACTATTAAAGCGTGTGGGAGTGCTTCTCTTAAAGCTTAATGTACCGGGAGAGAGGGAGTGCTTCTCTTAAAGCTTAATGTACAGAGAGAGAGAGAGAGAGAGGAAGCTTGACACATACTAAGAGATAGTAGTACAGATAAATGAATTAATTGTTTCATTTAACATCGTTTGTTGGCCTAGGAAAAGGTTAGGTGGTGGTTGAACCTCCAGGTGAAAGAAACATCTTTTCCTAAGCAAAATATTTAGCCTATTTGTTTTCTATACATTTTTTCAATAAAATTTAGTTTACGACAAAGACAAAAAGTTTCTTATTTCTTTCCTTCTTAAACACAAAAGAAGAAAAAGGGCCACTTTCTTGTACCTCACAAATTTTATGTTGCATTTTTCCCATCCACTAGGTTACAAGAATTCATTCTGTGTTTACTAAGACGTTGCCCAACTCATTAATGTTAGAATTAGTTTTTTCAACAAAATTAATAGGCCTCCAAACCTATAGTATTTAATGCAGGCTGTCTTAGCCACATGACTCCCATCCCCTTTAGGTACAAGCCCTTCACCACCGTCCTGAAAAAATGTTGTAGTAATAAATGTAAAGATGCATATATTCTATCTGTATCATTTTAAAGTCAAATACGAGTGGGGAGTGACCATCCTCTCATGGGAGCTAAGATTATGATATGAAGAACATGGAATTGACCTGTAAACAATAACTAGTTTGAATTTTGAATCCCACCGAATGTCCTTTGTGTTATGGTTTATAGATGTGTCGGCAAATCTTAATGTCGAAACACATCAAATTTGAATTACTTTAGATTTTTTTCTCACTTTGGCCTAATGGTACCCAATCCTAATGTGGATTCAAGAACAAATTCCCTACTTACCTTCAGCCAAAAATAAATGCGAGACCCATGATTCAACTGCGTGATTGCTAGCTGACAGAAATTACATAATCAGATTAATCTAACAAGTAAACTTGTGCCAAGTGTATTGATATTATGCTAATTAAGGAGTTCCAGTACACCCCTGTTGATTAGATTAAACTAAATAATTGGAAAAAACTCGAAAGAGCTCTTCTAAGTGGAGGATTGTCCATGACTTATAAAGCGTATAACCCAAGGTCACCTGGACAATATAGAACTCGACAACATTTCACCTAACGCTAGAAACTCATTGAAACTAAAAATTAAAAAAGCTCTTGTAAATAAAGGATTATCCATAATTTATAAAGTACACAAGTACACAATCCAATGACACTCTAGTAGACTCGATAACAAAATTTATATATATATATATATATCCTAATCCTTAATTTTTTATTTTTATTTTATTTATTTTTTATAATAATCTAGTTAGCAGGCCAATGTCCAAACATTTAGACTTTAACGAGGCCGAGGCTGTATACGTGCCGCGAGAAGCATATTGCACAATGTGCACGTGATGTCATTGGGCATAGGCAATGGGTAAGCAGAAGATCCAGTGGAAAATTATTAGGTACTCCGGGAGTACATTAAATGCGTACTCCCTCCTCTCACAGAAGTGGTGGGTCCCATCCTGAATTTAATTAGTAGGACTCACAACTTCTGTGAGAGGAGGGAGTACGCATTTAATGTACTCCCGGAATATAGTATAATTACCCAGATCCAGTACGTATACGCACCCAACCAGCACGGGACTGTCAGGAAAGCTACACAATATGTGTTTTCTTATACACTATGTTTTGTGTGTTTGTTTTTGCTTGCAGGATTGTGATTGTTCGTGAATTTTCTATGAATGGAAATCCCACTATTTCAGATAAAATAAAATAAAATAAAAATATCCTTAACTCTTAGATTTTTTTTTTTTTTTTTAATCTTGAGTTTATTCGAATACTTGAGTAACTTAGCCGAATTTAGGCCTAGGACTTTACCCTAGGGAGGCTATTTATCTTGGTTGGCAGGCAAGTAAGACATTTTTTTTTTTTTTAGTTTTCTTTTAGTTACATTAAGAGAGCATATATATCCTACCCTTGGACTTTTTGTTTTATTTTATATTTATAGTTACGTTAGCAGGCCAATATCCTAACACTTAAAATTTTTCTTTTTAATATTTATTTGAATTCTTGAGTAACTTAGCCAAATTTAGGTCTAGAGAGACTATTTTATCTTGGTTCGCCGGCCAATAAGAAAGCATAAATTCGTATTAAAAAAAGCATATATATCCTAATTTTTTAGTCAACTTAAATAGTAACATACATTCATAAATTAAAAAATAAAACTAAAAGATTTGTTAATTCCATTAATAAACTTTGTATACTAAATTATAATTTTCCTAAGTTTTATAATAATAGAAATTGTACCTATTAAAAAATAACAACATATAACTCATAACATATTACTCATATAACAATAGCTTATTACCTGCACTATATGTGGTACCTTCTTTTTATTTTTTTATTGGTAAGAATTTGAATTTTACTATACCAATTTATTATTTTTTTTTTGCCAACTTAAATTGTAAAATAGATTTATACATTATAAAATATAACTAAAAGATTTGTTAATTCCATTGATAAAGTTTATATATTAAATTATAATTTTCCTAAGTTTTCTTGGCCAATACAGAGTTTTATGTTGTGATGTCAACGAGGATATACCTTTATTCCAATGATGTGAGACATTTGATATTTTTAACATGCTCCCTCACGTGTGGCGTGACAACGAAACACGTTAACAACAATAGGTGGAGATCAATCCTAGGGATTTGGTTTTGATACCATGTTAAAGATTAATGAGCCTATGTCACTCTCAAAAGAAACATTGTGAGAAGAGAGATGCTTATAGCTTATAAACTGAACAAACCTGCTAAACCACATGGATCTTTGACCAAGCTTTTCGATACTTGCTTTTGGAGGTCCTGTGATTTCTACTCCCTCTCAAGGCTATCTTTGATTCCTTGCAATTTTGTTTCGACCGCTATTAAGTGACACACCCCGTCACAAGGGTGGGTCAAGTTAAAAATTAATAGATCCTCTTTAGGTAATCCGAGATTAGATTAATTAGAAGGTGGTGTTGGGGTCCTTCGGGACCTTAATGGACAGTGGATTTGGGGGTTTAATTGCACGTCAAATAGGAATAACCACAAGTGTAATGGCAGAGCTTTGGACTCTAATGGATGGTTTGGCCTTTGTGTCACCCTTGGAGTTCTCTCATTTAGTAGTGGAGCTAGATCCAAGGTTGTTAAAATCGGGATCTTACGTAGGATCGGTGGAGGGACTTCATAGATCGGATCGTAGAATCGAATTGTGGATCGTAAGATCCTACTTATTTGTCGGAAAAAAGTGTAAAAACACATTAATAATGGCTTTGTATGTTGTTCATTAGAATTATGATATTATCCATAAAAAAATAAAAAATAAAAGAGTTTTGCTTTAAGATAATGTAATTCGTACCAAACATGAGGTTGATACATCACTATTCGCTACATCTATATTGACAAAAGAGATATGCTTAATTCTCAACACAATTTATCAAAAAATTTAATAAGTAATTACTAATTAGTTAGCAATTAAGTATGAAATAAGTGAAATAGTGAATGACTACATTAAGTATCAACAGTACATAAGTCATAAGCTAAATATTCAATCATCCATTCTAAAATTCCTATCATCATAATCATTATAATCTGAATCTACGGAATCCATTTCATTATCATTGTCCTGGCCAGCATCAGCATCCATAGAGATTACTTTGTCATTTCACAAGTTTTTTAGGCTAAAAGATTGGTTTTAATCATTTGGGCTGTTTTTTATCTATTAGGCCTGTGTACTTTTTATCAACCCATAGTAAAATTGACCCAAATAACATGTGTAGTGAGATCGGAGTAGGATCGTAGGATCAGACGATCCTACCGATCCTATTAGGGTGTGCGATCCTACCCCAATTCGGCTTTTTTTTCGGTATGTAGGATCGTAAGATCGTAAGATCCTACGATCCGAATCCCGATTTTAATAACCTTAGCCAGATGCTTTGTTGGTGGTTTCATTTCTCATTAATATTGATAAAGTTTATTCGGGTTTGTATTCATTAGAGGATGATTGCAAACGTTTATTCGGAGAATCCCTAATACGCAAGTCAAACATGCTTTCAAGAAGCAAATAGGTGTACGAATGCTTTACCTAGCTCTGGGAAGATCTAAAGGAGGTTTTGTTGTTTTTTATCATTCTACGTTTGTCTCCATCTAACGAACAATACTTAGTCTATCTTTATCTTTTATTTACCCAAAAAAAAAACAACAACATTTTTCTTCTTTTCTACATGATAAATTTGAATAATTAATATATGCAAACATTTTTTTTCCCCTTCTTTGCTTCTTGGGCTATATAATATATGTTGCGTAATGTTTTACTCCAGATCTCCAGTGTTGTTGTTGTGATTCTCAAGAATAGTATTTGTGTAACATGTAACAAAGCACAAATTAAATAAAAAATAATTTAAAAAGATAGCAACCAATGCTGAGAACCTATAAGCGCAGATCTTGCATTAATTTGCTATGTATAAGGTCAAATGTGGTTATCCTTCTTTTTCCCTTTCGTTTCCTTTCGGTTTCCTTTGTTCTTAATTTGGGAATAGAAAAAAAAAATATTGAAGATGATGATAACGTATAACAACAGCAGTTGTGGTAATTTCGAGTGGTAAATGAATGTGTGTGACTTGTACTTTGTGTAACCTACCAACCTTGTGGTTGAGAAAGTGCGTTTTGTAAACCATGTGGAAATCATCAAGAGATTTGAGACATGTATGTACTCTAACATCAATTGGGAACCTGTAAATCTATGCATGTCTACACGAAAATGTTGTCTGGTGGAACCGTGGAAATGATAAGCCACAAATAAATTAATTAATCAGTTCAATCCATATTTCTTCCTTGCCCAGCACCAGACGTCACTATAACATTTTCCATACCAGTCTTGCTAGTGGGAGCCCATCTAATTTAGGGTCTTTTGGTCGTTCCATGAAACCTTGAAAATTCTCAGTGGGCAAAGAAAGTTCCTTTGTGGTTGTAATTTAGGTTCTTCAATTATATTCATGTGATTACACTAACCAATACATCATAAAAAAGAAGAAGTTATCTTCTCCTAATAACAATTAAATTCAATTGGTATATGTATTTACTCATTGACCAATACATCAACATGATTGAATTTAATTTAATTGAAGAAAATACCTAATAATATATTGTACTTAAGCTTTGTCCTTTCAAAAAGAGTTATCTTTTGCTAAAAATAATTAAATTTAATTATATGGCTCAGTTCAATATTAACAATTATAATTATATTATTGAATTTAATCGAAAAACTAAGTAATTGTAACTAAATTTTGTCCTTCCAAATATTATGTCATGAACACATGTAATAATTTGACCTCGTCTCCTATGAGACTTGTTCTAAGATGTGAGATGTCCATACCTGCTTTGTCAGGCCATACGTTTGCTTCGCTTAGCACTATGTCATGTTACGTACCTACTCAGCCATCCGAATTTATTTAGCCATGTTAAAGGTTTCAATGTGGTTCCAAAATAATGGAGATCCTTAGGATTTACAAGCGTTTCATCTTCGTTATTTTTGTGTTTATCTCCTTGCATATCTTGCCAAGCCTTTCTTTTACTTCATTCGTGTTTGGAGACTCCTTGGTTGATGCAGGAAACAATGACTATCTTTTCACCCTCTCAAAGGCGGATTCACCTCCTTATGGCATTGACTTCAAGCCTTCTGGTGGGCAACCCACAGGAAGATTCACCAATGGTCGAACTATAACCGACCTTATAGGTAAGGAAAATGTTAAAGTTATTATTAAAAAAAATTATAAATTGATATGGCAATAAATACGATTAATACTACTTCAACAACATAATAAATAAATTTATTTATTATTTTTTTGTTTTGTATTTTAAAAATTGACACATTAATTTGTAAGACTTATGTTGTAAAATTTGTAATAGTTGTAGCATCAATCTTGTAGTTGTGGGTAATGTTACCTACTTGTTTAGTTTGGGTTTGCTTTTCCAAGTTGCCAATATTAGAAAGGAAAAAAAAAATTGTTAGGGAAATCATTTTACCAAATCACACTATATTATTAGCCACTCTCCATTCATAATGTCTTTTCAAATTTTAATTAATCTATTAATTTTTTTCTTCTCAAAACCTATTAATTGGTCTTGTTACGCAGTAGGCAGCACCGACAACTGTGACCTTTCCATCAGTGAAGTGAGCTTAGTTCTAGTATTAATGATGTAGTTAGAAACAACTCGGAAAGAAAAAAAAAAATCTAAACTATGGTAGTATTTGGTAGTAGCTTTAAAACAAATCTAGGGTATATATTTATCAGCCATGACAATTTTTGACAAAAGATTAGCTAGAAGCCATTAATGCCAAGGTCGGTAAGTAGGGAGAATAATAAACACAAGAAATAAATATGTGCAAATTAACGCCTTGTTGTCCCCAACTCCCCCATTCATATCCTCGGAAATGACATTATATGTGATTTTGAGTAATGTTACACACATAACACTTGTACAATAATTTTATAATAATGGATTTTGTTAACCAGTGCCCTTAGGGCAATGGTTAAGGAACATTAAATGATTACACTTTACGGGAAATAACACTTTTAATATTAAAATAATAAATAGAAAGATAAAAACTTAAAAGTTATTTTTGTATTAAATGGAAGCATTAAGTGGAACATTAAATGTCCTTTTATAACCCTTGACCCTTTTATAATATCCTTTTATAATAGATTAATAATATTGATTTGATAAGATTTTATTAATTGTAAAATGAACATACGACTTAGTTTTTATTAGTTGTTAACCTGGACTCACTACTTACATCAATTTATTATTTATTATTCATAGTTTTATATTTCAAGATTCTTGAGAAATTCTTCTGTGTATAACTTTATTGATGTGATTTTGTAGTACTATTATTCAAGTGCAGTGATCATGAAAAGTCATTATCCTATATGTTAATGTGACATATCTTACGGGAATCAATGGTACTTTTTTTTTTTCTTAAGAATGTTTGGGGTTCAAAATAATATTCGGTTCTATATATGAACCATTAATCATACTAAATATTTCTATTAACCGGTAAAAATTGTTAAAGTTATATCAAACTTTACTACAAAATACTTATGAACTTACGTAACAAACAATGAATATATTGATGTCACATAAACAAAATAATATAATTTTTATTTTTTATTTTTTATTTTTTTATGTTGTGTGTTTAAAATTACACATTAATTTATGTAACTTATTAAATAAAATTGTAATATCTCTAATATAATAATCTTACTCTTAACCATTACAGATTGTAATGTTAAATTTTGCTTGGTGTGGTGAAATCAGGTCAAGCCTTTGGAGATAAGTCATTTCCTCCACCTTACCTAGCCCCAAACACTCAAGCTGATGCAATTCACAGAGGAATAAATTATGCTTCTGGAGCCTCAGGCATATTGGATAAAACGGGATCCTTGTTTGTAAGTATAGATAACAGAACTGATTAGTGATTCCCCTCTTAAGATCACTTGAGTTTCTAAAGTACTGACCAAAATCACTTCCATTTCTTTTTATAAATTATTAGATAGGAAGAATTCCATTGAGGGAGCAAGTGAACTACTTTGAGCAAAGTAGAAATTACATGGTGAATGTGATGGGAGAGAAAGGTACAAAGGAATTCTTAAAGAAGGCAATTTTCTCTCTAACCATTGGGTCCAATGACATATTGAATTATGTTCAACCATCAATACCCTTCTTTGAGCGTGAAAAAGTTTCTCTCTCTACCTTCCAAGATTATATGGTTTTTAACTTGACCACACAACTTAAGGTAATTTTTTTTTTTTTTTGAAGAACCTAGAGAGTAACATTTGATATTTCTTCTTCACGTTGGTGATATTCGATTTAGGAATGGCAATCTAACCGTGACTTGCGGGTACCCGACCTGATTTGACCTGATTGAGGCGGTTCCCCTACCCCATTTAAGGAGTTGGGGATTGGGGCAAGTTTTCTCCCGGACCCAAATTGGGTGTGAATTGGGGCGGGACACCTGACCCATACTCGCAAGTGGCTATTCCTAAATTTCCAATACAATTTTTTTTAATATATATATTATTATCTATGGTTTTGTGCAGCGATTGTATGAATTGGGGGCAAGAAAGTTCATTGTGGGTGGGGTTGGACCACTTGGATGCATACCATTTCTTCGTGCACTAAAGTTACTGGCAAGTGGAAAATGCTCAGTTAAAGTGAATAACTTGATCCAAGGCTACAATAAGAAACTGAACAAGGCGTTGGATCAATTAAATCTCCAGTTGGGACCAGAAGCAATCTTTGTATATGCTAACTCCTTTGATAGTGTTTTGAAGATCATACTAAATTATCATCAATACGGTAAGCCTAGAAACTTGAACTACTTTAATTTGTAATTATTCATTGGCTTCCCATAGTTTTCAAGTGAACTAATTATTAATTATCAAAAAGTGAACTAATTATTATTCTTCTTTTTTCCTTTTTTGTTTGTGTGGATAATGTTAGGATTTGAGAATGCCAATGCACCATGTTGTGGAGGATACTTCCCACCATTTGTTTGCTTTAAGGGTCCTAATGCAAACAACTCTGCTCTGTGTGATGATCGATCAAAGTATGTGTTTTGGGATGCATATCACCCAACAGAAGCTGTTAATATCATCATTGCCAAAATGTTGCTAGATGGTGATGAAAGCATTAGCTTTCCTATCAGCATTCGTGAGCTTTACAACTACAATTCCTAGTAAACTATATATATTAATCGCGTATATGTATGTGTGTAATGTTTAAGGATTATTAAGTATCATTGCACAGGTTGATGTAAGGTGTAGTGGAAGTTATTTATCAAAAAAAAAAAGGTGTAGTGGAAGTTTATTGAGAAGTCAGCCCCTTTGTTGTTAAAGTAGAATTCAAAAAAAAAAAAAAAATTAGGATGATCCATGTTACCTAACGGAAGAAACGATGAACTTAAACCCATGATTTGTGAGACGCGAACAAGAAGAAATGCAAACTAATCCAAATTAAAACTATGAGATGTGAACAACAGAAATTATTATAGCATACACATACCAGAACATCCGATTTACGTGGTTTATCCAAAACTAGGAATGTCCACAAAATTGTTGCATTTTTATTTTTATTTTTTATTATTATTTTTTTATGACAGACTTACAATAAAGAGTTTTACAAGGATAATAGGTATATGGACAGAGTTTGGTTATAAACCAGTTTGTGACTAGCTTATTACAACTTACTACGTGTCAACTAATAAGATCATCCATATGTACTTTAGTCATATGACCTATTTAATGAGTCATGTGACTTCTTTAAATAATACATGTGGATAGTCTTATAAGCTGTCACATAGTGAGTTATAACAAACTGGCTACAAACCAGTTTATAGCCAAACCTTGTCCTATATATATATACAACCCTATTTGACTATTACTAGAGCTACATACATGTGTGAAAGTACCAAAGTGAACTTAGGGACTTTAATGTATTCTCAAATATCGAAGAAATCCCTCTTGTTATACCATCGCTGTAAAAGATACATAACATTAGGTTTTTGTTCCCAATTTGTAGTATATATTTTAATATTTGACCCATATCCTTAATTGATCACTTGTGAGGAGTCAAATCCTTATGTTTTACTTAACTAGTCGCAAACCCATACTATGCGCAAAATATGTAATGTGTTATAAATGATACAACCTAAGAATGGATACCATTCTCTTTCTTCTATTATCTCTTATGAAAACATAACTTAGTTATGTTATTTTGTAGTAGTAGGATGAAAAAACACCATATAAATGGGTTAAAAAGAGAGAGAGAAGAAGAAGATCCAAAACATTTTTTTAGGTAGAATTAGAATATTAATGATAAAGAACCGAAAATAAATAGTCATAATAGAATTAGAATCAGACAAAGGACCAAAATTAAATATTCATGATAGCATTAAAATTAATTTTTAATGGAATAGTGAACAAAAAAATATTCCTACCAACCTTATTTTCACCATCCTTGCAGTTTTATTTGTCAAGTTGGTTTTTTGCAGTGTAACACATCCTTATATATAGGAAAGCGCATTTATCATAATGAATTTAATGAAAAATAATGATGAGTATTAAACTTCCAAATGTGGGTAACATAACGGAAAAATAGAGGTGGAGTAATTAAGAGTAAATAACAGCGTGCTACTTTTTAAATTCTAAATGTGGCTGACATAAATGAAAATAAAAAACCAATGATGATTATAGACTTTACAAATTCCAAATATGTGTGCTATAACAGAAAATGAATAACGGAAAATGATTTAATGAAATATATTAATGGCTTTAAATTTTTTTTTAAATGACATGACATTACCAGATAAGAAATAATGATGGCTCTTCACCATCAAAGTGGGTGGCAATATTGGTTTGCAAGAGAAAAAATACGGGTGATATGGCATACAATGATGTGGTTTCATGTATAGCATTGGCTATTAGATATTGTACATAGATATATCCTTAAATTGACGTTTTTAATTATTTGACTAATCAAATTTCAATTGAATGTGAGTATTAATAGATAGATATAAATATAGGTAGTATAAAAGAAATATATTCTCAAATGGAAGTTTTAAATTATTTGACTAATCAAATTCTAACTGAATGTGGGTATTAATAGATAGATATAAATGCGAGAGGGAATATTTAAAAAAAAAAATTGAAAAAGAAAATAGCATATTGATTGAAAAGGGAAATAGAATGCTGCTGACGTGGTTTTTTATTTTTTTTTTGTATGGAATAGAAAGTCTGATGTGGCATGTCTTAAAAGAAAGGTGAGGCCTCATCTATTAGTTTATAAAATGAGAGTGACATTACCGGATAATAAATAATGATGGTTATTCACCTCCAAAGTGGGTGGCAATATTGGTTTGCAAGAGAAAAAATACGGGTGATATGGCATATAATGATGTGGCTTCATGTATAGCCTAGGCTATTAGATATTGTACATAGATATATCCTTAAATTGACGTTTTAAATTATTTGACTAATCAAATTCTAATTGAATGTGAGTATTAATAGATAGATATAAATGGGGGAGGGAATATTTAAAAAAAAAATTGAAAAAAATATATATATTATAATATATATATATATATTAATAAAAAATAACATGTTGATTGAAAAGGGAAATAGCTTGCTGATGTTTTTTTTTTTTTGTATGGGAATAGAAAGTCTGATGTGGCATATCTTAAAAGAAAAGTGAGGCCTCATCTATTAATTTATAAAATGAGAGTGACATTACCGGATAAGAAATAATGATGGTTATTCACCTCCAAAGTGGGTGGCAATATTGGTTTGCAAGAGAAAGAATATGGGTGATATGACATATAAATGATGTCAATTAGTTTATAAAATGAGAGTGACATTACCGGATAAGAAATAATGATGGTTATTCACCTCCAAAGTGGGTGGCAATATTGGTTTGCAAGAGAAAGAATATGGGTGATATGACATATAAATGATGTCAATTAGTTTATAAAATGAGAGTGACATTACCGGATAAGAAATAATGATGGTTATTCACCTCCAAAGTGGGTGGCAATATTGGTTTGCAAGAGAAAAAATATGGGTGATATGACATACAATGATGTGGCTTCATGTATAGCCGAGTGGAGGGAATATTTTAAAAAAATATATGAAAAATAAAATAGCATGTTGATTGAAAAGGGAAATAGAATGCTGCTGACGTTTTGGTTTTTTATGAGAATAGAAAATCTGATGTGACATGTCTTGAAAGAAAGGTAAGACTTCATCTATTAGTTTATATAATAGATTAGAATACAAAAATGATTAACATTCAACCTTGGAGGATGATATAACTCCTTGATGTATAAAATGGACAGAACCAAAGCCCTGAACCATGGAATGAAAATAAACAAATTAAACAGTAATATTGTCTCCAAGATTTAACTATTAGAGCATCACCAGCAGTAGTTTAAAACTGCTTTGTATCTCTACAAATAGGGAACAAACCCAAAAAAAACGCTCCAGCAGTCGTCTATTTTAACACTCCGTCTTCAAATTTTTTTAGAAAATGAACAGTAGCTTTTCACAAATGAAAAGCTACTGTTCATTTTCTATCCGAATAAACCGAATAAAAAAATGCATGCGGGACCACCAAATATAAATAGTTTATTTTTTCCGAAATCCTCATTTCAACTGATTTTTTTCTCTCTCTTCACTCCACTCCGTGCTCTCTCTTCTCTCTTCTCACTGTGCTCTCTGTGCTCTCCGTGAAACCACCATCTCCTTTGTTTATATAAAACCAACTCTCCAAAATTTTTTTTTTTCTTTTCTCAGATGACTTTCCACCACCACCCGTGAGTGAGGCCAGCCACCACCAAGGAGAGACCCACGGCGTGGCTCTTTTCTCAGATCTGTAACCACCACCACCTGTGAGGCCAGCCACCACCAAGGAAAGACCCACCCCGCTGGCCACGCCGCGAAGGAGAGACGCTGGCCACGCCGTGAAGCACGAACTCCACCCCGCCGGCCACGCCGTGAAGCACGAACTCCACCCCGCTGGCCAAGCCTTGCCGTGCCGATCCCAACGGTCTGGAGGTGGAGCCGTGCCGATCTCGGCTGGAGGAGTGGGTTGGCTGGGATTTGTTTGGTTGGTTATTTTTGGTTGCTGAGAAATTTTATTTGTGGTGGTTTTTGGTTGCTGAGAAATTTCATTTGTGATTTGTGGTGGTTTTTGATTGCTGAGAAATAAAATATTGTGGTGGTTTTTGGTTGCTCTGGTTGATTTACGGTGGTTGTGGTGGTGGCGGGGTGGGAAGGATTACGGCAGTTGGGTATTTTTGGTGCGAAACAATAATGAAGAAAAGTAAAAAAATATAATATTTAAATGTGGTAAAATAATAAAAATGTATATTTAAATAGAGTAGAGAGTGAAATAGAGAGTACTGCTGGAGTAAAAATAAATAGAAAGTTGCTGATAGTGTAAATATAGAGATAGAGTAGAGAAATTTTATACAAACTGCTGGAGTTGCTCTTAATAGATGAAATCAAGATTCATTCTAGAATTCTTTTCCTTGCATTTAAAGCTCAATAATGCATGGCAGCATCAGGATAAACAAAAGTAAACGGTTTCTGACACCGCAATTAAATCCCAAGAAAAGTCAACCCCTTCCTAACTCTTCGTTTCTACTAGCTAGAGTTGCTTCTTTCAGGTCCATCATCAATGAATTGGAACTTCAAAGTGGCCTCCCCAATAGGAGATTGTGGTTGACCACTCCCCCACAACTAATTTTTTTTAGGCATATTTAATGTTTACGTTGGTTACACAGTTTGGTTTTTAATGTTTGAAATGTGGGCAATGGATTCCTAAAATTTTAAAAATGTGTATTATTAGTCTCTAACAGCATTCACGTTTTAAAACTTTAAGGAATGAAAATAAGCATGTCTCTAAATTGCATAATTTAAGAATCAATAACGCTCACATTTTTAAAATTTAGAGATAAAAAATTATTATAAGTTCCAATAGTGCATATTTTTAACACGTTAGAAACCAATTACGTTCGTTTCAAATATTAAGAATCAAACGTGCAACCTATATAGATACTAGGAACTAACAATATAATTCAACCTTCATCTTTTACTGAGTTTTTTTTTTTTATAAAAAATAAAAAATTCTGAGCAATAACAATTTTTATTCTGTTAGTCAACTACCACCAACACACATGAATGAATAAAGATACAGTTTTGCTGAGACAGCCAGCTTAAATTTCAGACCCCGTTAACCTGACAAGTGAGCCACAGAGATGAATGAATGAGTTCCAAAATTCCAATTCAAGGTTTGAAAATAAAATACGCCTACTAAAAAACACAGAAATTATATTTTGCCTTCCCAATGCTTTGAGATTTTAACCCCAAAAAGAAAAAAAGAAAAAAGAAAAGATTTTGTTAAAGAGTGCCCTTAGGACAATGGTTAAGGATCATTAAATGTTTATACTTTACGGGAAAAAACAATTTTTTAATATTATAATAATAAATGAAAAGACTAAAATAACCTTAAAAGTTGTTTTTGTATTATTTTAATATTAAAATTTTACTACTTCCTATAAAGTGAAAGTATTAAATGCTTCCTTAACCATTGTCCTAAGGGTACTCGTTAACAGCACCCAAAAGAAACTTTTTTTTTTTTTTTTTTCTAAATGGTCCAACCCTGAAGCCTATGTGTAATGTGTATATGGAAAACGATAAAACGTTGACTTGCAGTGAAACTGAACAAAGATTAGCTGTTGAGTAGTAAGAGAAGCCAGCTTTGGTTTCAGTCTACATATATGGCCTAATTACCACAGGAGGGGAAAGTGGTTATTGTTAAATATTTAACCAATGACGAACAAAGTAGAGAGAGAGAGAGAGAGAGAGAGAGAGAGAGAGAGAGAGAGAGAGAGAGAGAGAGAGAGAGAGAGAGAGAGAGAGAGAGAGAGAGAGAGAGAGAGAGAGAGAGAGAGAGAGAGAGAGAGAGAGAGAGAGAGAGAGAGAGAGAGAGAGAGAGAGAGAGATCTGTATGTGAAGTCTTTAATTTTCTACGTCATCTAGAGCCAGAAATTTGTTCTTGACAACGCTGAATAAAAATTGTATTTGATTAGGATTTTATTTATTTTTAGTTTGACTTGCCAAAAGTGCTTTAATGCACAAAACAGGATAGTAACACAGCACATGTCCAAAAATGACATGTCACTTCACTTATACTACATGACACGACATGTGTCACACAATAAGGACAAGTAAGTCTCAGAATCGATTCAAGGGAATGAGTGAGTTGAAAGTCGATTCAAACATGAGGGTTTTTGGGAAGGAGATGGAGGCAATTGAAACGAATATCAAGCTCAAGTGGGGGAGGACTGAGTGGGCGCTAAGTCAAACCAAACATGTTGTTCGTGGGGAAGAGCTAGCCCAAGGAGTGAGTGGCTTAAGTAAAACTTTACACGTCGAGTCGAACCCTGTGTGACGGTGGACAAGACCTTGGAAATCTCGACGATGGTAGATCTTCGGTAGTGGTTCAGTGTATATGATTCGCTCTCTCTCCCCTTCTCTCTCTCTAGAGAGATTTTGGTTTAGGGGAGAAAATGATTTAAATAGATAAAAATAGAAAAGAGTTTGAGAGAATAAAATAACTAAAATTAGAATAAAAAATTAATTTTTTGAAATAGAGAAAATATAAAGAAGTTGAGAGCATCTCCAACACATTCTTGAAACCTTTTTTTTCTTCTCCAAATTTTGGAAAGTGAAAATATAAATTCTATCTCCAATAGGCTCACTACTTGAGTGCTTTTTTAAGAGATCTTTAGTGATTCACTATAGATCTCAAAATGAGTTTAGCTTAATAAAAAAATATTAAGTTCTCTCCCCTCTCTCAAATTAAATAAAAATAATAATTAACTAATAATTAAGAAATAATATCTAAATGGGACAAAGAAAGAATAGAGAGTTTGTTGGTAAGTGTATTTGAAAGAATAGTTAAGTATAATATAAAAGTGAGTTTTTTTTTTAGGTGAGAAAATAGAGATTCTACTATAGATGCTTTTTTAGAAGGTGTGCCATGGTAAGTTAAAATGGAAAACATTTTTTTTTTTTCACCAAATTTGGGTGAAATTTTAGAAAGACTATTGGAAATGCTCTTTAAGATGAGCTTCTTAGCCATAACAAATTACGTTGTTGTATTTGACATCATATTTAGTATTTCTGAAGTGAAAGATAGAACATAATATATAGTATTAGTTTCAAATGGAAGTGTGCTTTTGATAATGTTGATGAATTTGTGAAAGTGTAATATTAACTAATAATGCCTTCAATGCAAATTGGATGGGCCTTCCTATCGGGGTTGTGCTCATAGGGTGGTCTCTGAATAATTGTATGTCTGCAGATTGGGGTGAGTTATTGGCCCACGAGCAAGCCCCACAGGCAAGTTCTTTCATCATTTTTTTTGTAAAAAAGTTTGTGATTAGTACCTTTTAGAACCAAAACCAATGGAATTTGGAACTTATTAAAAATAGAAAGGGGCTTCTGACCAGCTCCTTCCTTCAACTTTGACAAGATCAGGGTTGGTTGGAGAATTAAAAAAAGTGTACTACTTGTCTTCAACACCAATATTTACATAATTCATTAATTTCATATAGTAAGCTTTAAATACAATATGTAAGGAGAGTTGGGGGTTACTGCAACCAATTATGTGGCCTATTATTGATTTTTTTTATTTATGAAGGTGTGGCCTATTATTGGGATAAGGATCCTCTCCATTTGAAATAAAATGGAGACTCTCCATTTCATGGTCCAGATTAAATATCACAGATCTAATAGTGTATAGACTGCCACGTCATTTAAAATTTTAAATGACAAGGCAGTCTATATATCGTTAGATTTGTGAAATAAAATCTTAACCATGAAATGGACAAATGGAGAGATTTCCAAATGGAGAGGATCCTTTTCCCTATTATTGATGGTTCTACTTGTCAGTTCAATTACATCCAAATCAATTTAACCAAAGGAAGTAGCACTGTTAGTCACATCACACATGAAACCCATTAGGTTTAATATGCTTTTCCTTGAGTTTCGCCCCGCTAATCTCGCCTTGTTTCTCTTTGGGCTTGAACTTGCTGGACTGCACCTAGAAACAATTTGGTGAGTCTGAGAGCCGACCTTAGCAGCTTTAATAGTGTTGAGCCCACATAAGCTCACTGGACCAAAACAATAAATAAATGAATGGTTAATTACAAACTAAGACTTTTTTTTTGCTAAAATTACAAACTAAGACTTATTTGTTAAAGTTCATACATTACAAATTTTACTCTCAACATCTTATTCGAGATCATAAATTACAGTCTGTGTCCAAAACACCATCAAAATTAGTCTCTAAAATAATAGATTTATGGGCAAATTAATCTTGAATTAAGATATTTACAGTTTATAATGCACGCTGCCATTAATTGGGATAGATATTGCTCACTAATATGTAGGGGTGGACATCAACCAGTAAAATTCGATCTGGTCACTCGACCCACCTCAACCCATAATGTTTTATCGTGGAATAAGATCCTCTCCATTTCGGTTTTTTTAAAGTTCAGATTTTATTTCATTAGATCTAATCTATAATCTAAATTAAAACTCAAAGCAGAGATAAACTTTTTTGGCTTCTCCAAATCCTGCCACATCAGACTCTCTATCTCCATAAAAATCCACGCCATTCCAAATTTGTTTTCAATTTTAATTCTTTCTCATCTAGATTAATCCATCACATTCTCTTAATGACCTCTTAAATTTTCTCCTCCTCCTCCTCCTAATTGAATCAACATTTTTCCATTATTTCACCAATTAATATCCTTATTGTTTTGAAATCCATGTATCTCTATGTTTTTATATTTTCAAATTTCCATGACTCTAACAACTTCTTGATATTGATTTATTCATCACAATGGAGATTTTCTCTTTTCAGTTTTTTACAGCTTCTTATTAATATTATGATGTTCTCAAAATTATATATGTATTATACCTTATCACAAATTTTTTTCGTGTATCACACGAGTTTGCGATTAGTAATATATAAATTGTCATACCATTTTAAATTTAAAATGACGTGTAAATATGTACACATTCAAATTTGTAAACTTTAATCTGAATCATTAAATAGATCTATTTAAATTTGATAGGCTCATTTTCTCTAGATTGTGCCCTCGTTTTCATATTAATTGAGGAAATATATTTACTAATCATTTCCACATAAATACATAATCAACATCGAGCCCTTTCTGTACCCCATAGTCTCCATGGCAAGTAATACAAGCCTCATATCCCTCAGAGCGCATGGTAAGAGTTTAAAGTTTATACAATTCAATCGTGGCATCTATTTTAGCCTCATATTCATCTGATACAGTTGCTTAATTCTACTGCAGGATCACAATTTTTTGAAGCCAGCCTTATGGCTCTCATTCTCAAGAGTCAATTTCAGCCTTGAAATCTCTAAACTACCCTGAATTAAAACTGTATATTCTATATGAGCTTTAAAACAGATAAAGATAAATGAGGCTACTGCAGTCATTTCACAAAATAAAAGATATCCAATAATTAAGTACCAGAAGTGGCATGTATGGCCATAATTTATCCAATAGAAACAAAGCAAACATCACCAACCATATCTTGGTTAGCCTTCCTGGAATCCCCAGAAACTACACAAATCTATAAGGTTAATATTTGAAGGAACAAGGAGAATCTTAAAGTATAAACCTCAATGCAATTTATGTGTTATGCGGTCTTCATATTAGCAATCAGTTGAGAGTTTAAGTCCCATTTCTTTGGACAAAAAACCAATATAGTGAAAATTTGATGGTTGTCCTAAGCTTTCAAGTTGTCCAGTTTAGGCCTCCACCTCAACATTTTCCATTGCATAGACCAAGCAAAGGTAATGTAATCCGATGTGGGATTGCAGAGCCATCAGGAGTGCCGGCTCCCTTAGGACAAAAAACAAAGTATAATGATGGGGTTTTCGCGAAGGCATTCATGACACTGTTTGCTAGGAAGATGGAGAAGTTTGCAGCTTCTGCAAAAGTTGGGACAGAAACTAAGAAGAAGGGGTGGTTGGATTATGACTATGAGAGTTTTGTGGACGTGTCTAAGAGAGTAATGCAAGGAAGGTCTCGTATGCAGCAGCAGCAAGTGGTCCGTGAGGTGCTCTTGTCTATGCTCCCTCCAGGTGCGCCTGCTCAGGTGGATAATGAATAATGATTAAATTCTCAGTTCTCTCACTTAATTGGTTTCAGTTGGTGTTTTACATGTTTATATTTTAAGGTTTAATTGTTAATAATACATGGTCAGAGGTTAACAACATGAAAGAATTCATTTCACGATTAAGGTTTTTTTTTTTCCTTGACATAACTATGTATAGAGTGTCACATCATTTAAAATTAACATGACACTAGATACGTCTTTAGATTTATAATATTTATTTCCGATGAATCAACAAATTTATTATCCCAAAGAAAAGTCGAGTACAAATAAATAAATAAAAAAATATAAATTTATAACATTTAATTTGAACCATTAAAGGGTAATGATATATTCATAAAATGTGGACATTTTTTAACGTTAATATATAAATATATGTCCATATTAAGTGGTCTACACTCTACACACCATTTTGTACAACAAATTGGTAAATAGGTTTATTAGCCTTTGTGCCAACTGAAGTACTGAACTAGCCAAAAATTAAAAGTATTATTGTACATGGGAGTAAACTTTTAAGTTTATGTCTGGGCTTACAAGTACTAAATCTTGTCACAACTCGTATAAGATATAGCTTGACACAGTTATTATTGCTGCAGTTCAAGAAATTATTTCCTCCAACAAAGTGGGCTGAAGAATTCAATGCTGCATTGACAGTGCCCTTCTTCCAGTGGTTAGTTGGACCATCTGAGGTAATCATGCTGCCAAATTCTCTTATATATCCATAGTCTTTTACATGTATTGCTCAAGGGTGTATTCTAACAAATTTAGCAATGTGCACACTTTTTTTCCCTACTGGAAGAATTTTGTCATTTAGACCATTCACCTTTGATTGAATATTACTTTTTAGTCTTATATATCCAAGATTATATGAATTGTATGCATGTCCAGCAAGACATATAACATCTTACATCTTGAGAGTTATGTGCTGCTTCTTTTAGTGTTCTTTATTTAATTTATTAATTTGATGTGCATCCACTAGGTTGTAGAAGTTGAGATAAATGGGGTGAAGCAACAGAGTGGAGTTCATATAAAGAAGTGCAGGTAAAATCAAAATTCTAAGAAATAATTCAAGTTTAAAACTTTCACTTAACATTAAAACATTGAAAATAGAAGGTTCCAGCTTCCAAGTTCCCTTGCAGCATTCTTGAAGAACAAGAAATCATTATTAAAAAAATTTATCATATATTATAAAGTCCTGATAATGAATTTTCCAATTTTGACATTCTTCCCCACAAAGGTATCTGGAGAACAGCGGGTGTGTAGGAATGTGCGTGAATATGTGCAAGATTCCTACTCAAGATTTCTTCACCAATGAATTTGGGCTTCCATTAACCATGATACCAAGTATGTCTCCTATTGCTCTTGTTTTTAGCATACCTCATATCTTTCATCCATATAAAAAATAGTAATAATTGTGCTCTGTATTATTTTAGCCATATTCTTACTTAATGTATCATCTTTTCTATATTAATTCTCAGATTTTGAAGATATGAGTTGTGAAATGGTGTATGGTCAAGTTCCACCCCCATTTGAAGAGGATCCTGTGTCCAAACAGCCTTGTTATGCAGATATTTGTAAGTTTGTAGAATTTCTATTATGTAATCAATGGACATTTTTCTGTTTCCTAACTATATAGCACCATTCGCAGGCTCCATTGCAAATCCCAACTCCAGTGTTTGTCCTAAACTACAAGCTTGAGAAGAGCTTTCCTTTCATATCAATTTGTCATACCAAAACAGAAGAATATTTCATGTATAAATCGAAAAGTCATTTGTCATGCCCCTTTTTCCTGTTAACATAGGTATAAGTCTTTTAAGAGTGTGAAACCTAGGCAATGTTAGTATTTTTGTATGTAAATCCTAAAAGAGACTGATGTTTCACTCTTTTGTGATCTCACTGTATAGATATCACATTCTTGGTTTCTATTGAAGAAACAGGTAGACATTGCCACCTCTCTTTTAAGATTTTTTTTGGGTAATTACCTCTCTTTTAAGATAGCACAACGTTTCATTGAGACATTTATGGTATACATTACAGCTTTCACAAGGATTGTCCCCTTCCATCCTTTAACAAGATGTACTGTCTTACTACTTACCCTTTGATTGAGGTAACAGAAACAAGTTTTCTCTTATATATCAGAGAAACGTATCAATTGTGTGCATGATGTGGAGTTGGTTGGCATGGTCTTACTATTGAGTGAGTAAGATCGGTAACATCCAACACATTGAAATATAATTCAGTTTAATAATTCTTCCATACTTATGCTCTTTTCCTAGACACTGGACCGAAACTCCAGAAGTCCAGTATTTAGAGCCCGAGGGCTCCATAATTTGAACACAAGATAAAGAGGACTGACGACTAAAGATGATTGAGAGACTCTTTTGATGGCATAGTTGTTTTAAGTGTCCTAATGAAGATTTAAATTGAATCTCAGGAATCTATTGATTATAAAATCTACATTTATGGACCCAAAGTGATCAGACAGCTTCCAATCAATATTCAAAAGCAATGGCAATGAAAACACTTCCCCCTCTCCCAAATTTGCTAAATTCTATGTTTGTTAGATGTCAAAGCACTTCCCTGCAAAATTGGGGAACCAAATCATTCTATAGAAGCAAAGTGATGAATGCCCTACACTGCTCACTTGTTAGTAGTTACTGGTCCTGCAGCTAGTAACACATGATTCTTGGTGTGGTGTTAATATAGTAGGCAAATCACATGTTTAGGTATCTTTGCAATTGAAGGGGATATACAATTGATGTTGGAAGCAGCCTGCCTTTTACTGTTGATGCATGGAAAATACAAGGTTTTGGCTCTTCCGCAGTCCAAAGATGTAGGGGACAGTCAAGCTTTCTAGGAGAGCCAATTCTGACATTAAGAAACAAATTCCTTTCTTTTTTCCGGAAATGTAGGGGGCATTCAAACTTGTAAGGAGGCAATTCTAACATTAAGAAACAAACACTTCTGGTAGTTGCATTGGTTGGCAAAAGACAAACCTATTTTAGGAATAAATTCACCAAGCAAAACCAAAACCCTATTATGGATAGAACTTCAATGATATAATAATGCTGAAGTATCTTTCATGTCTGAAATTCTTCATTGGAGTTTTTCCTAATTTGTTTATGATGTTTTTTGGACTTTTGCTGATCGAATATTTCAGAAACAAATTCTAATTCTAACAAGTAACAAATTTCAAATTTCAAATCTGTTGCTGCAAGGGGAAACGAATATGTAATCTTCGAAGCAGTATCGATTTCTTTAGTTGAAGACAATGCCTCATAATTTTCATAAAACAACAGAAGTCATTACACTGCTAGTCTTCAAGTGTGCCTTGTATATGACCAATGTCCCACAAAATCAACAGAATTGATAAGTCACAAACAACTGAATTAAATTCTTTCTTTTTATTGATAAATTACACACGCATCCTGTGAGTTTTGAACTCACGACCTCAATTTCCACCTTACAGATACAAGAAGAGGAAGTGCTAATTGAGTTAGAACTCATTGGTCACAATTTGAATTAGATACCAAAGTCATCAATGGAGAGTGCAGCCAAGGGTCACTGCCATCACGACCATCTATGAATGATACTTCATGTTTCCAAACAAAATCCAATTTAGGCTACTCATGGTCTTCCAAAAGTCCAAAAATTAAGCCGCACCTTTCTGACTCTCTCATGCAATTGCAAATAAGATGATAACGATTTTCCCACCGAAAGAATTCTTAAATACCTGACAATCCATGTGATATTCTAGTTTACTCAATAAACCTAATCACATGATATAAGGAATTGTGTTTGGTCTCTCTCCGGGCCCAAACACCTAAAAAAAACAATGCATGCAAGTTGCTTACAACTTCTTTCACCTCTTCTCACAGTCTCTACTTTTTGCCTTGGCGGCCCATGTGATTCACTTTTCTACGTATCCGTGACTTAGTTGCTATTGGACAAAACATATTTGTCCAAAATTCAATATCATACTGCGCCTTAAATTATGGCATACAATGCTCAAGCATTTAAAAAAAAAAAAAACTTTTTGACTGTTTTGAGTGAGTCTCTCTTCCTGCAAAACCCTGAAAAAGTTAGAGAAACTTGTCAGACACGTGATTTTCTTGTGCAATAAGTCTAACACAATTTTTCTTGACAAGTGTTGATGTAACTTGTTGTAATTGATGTATAATAACATCATTATTGATGATGTGTTCATATGAAAATGATATTACTTCAATCACGATTTATCATCTTAACAAGTTTTGAAAAAATATTATGAAAATAGTTGTCCTTATATAATCCTTTTGGAAAATAGTAAAGTTATTACATATTTTATTATAAAAAAATTTATAAAATGATATGAAAATGAATTTGATTGATGTCTGAAATACTTTTTTGTATTTGATAACACGTGAAACTCTAAAACTTATTCTATAAAAGTTAACAGTACCCTAGTATCACTCAATTCTGTTATATTATATTCTTTGTCATTCCCTAATTTTGTCAGAGTGTCATGACTTTCAGTTTGCCATATCCAATTGAGGATAAAGTTTGGTTGTTTTCCCCACGATTAAACGGCTTGTTCAGCGCAGTTGATCCCGTGATCAGCATGAGACAAACGACTATCTTTCAACGAACAACGAACATCCTAACTTCCCGCCTATACCTGGCCTATAAATTTCGTCTCAAAAACCATTCAAGCCCACAAGTCTCTTAAACCACCAGCATTGGACTTGACCATTGAGGCTTTTAAGAGATAAAAAAAGGAAAAATGGCTTCTGCCACCACATTTACAATGATTATAATGTGCTTAACTCTTTGTTACCTCAGTTTATTTTGCTGTGCCTTCACTTCTCAAGACTACTCTCAAGCTCTTGAGAAATCCATCCTCTTCTTTGAGGGACAGCGGTCGGGAAAATTGCCATCAAACCAAAGGCTCACATGGAGGGCCGATTCGGGGCTGTCAGATGGCTCTTCTGATCATGTAACAATTATTCTACTTTAATTTGTCATTGTTGAATTTAGAACAACTATTAATCACCTCTCTTAGACCCCACAGAAGTGGGAGTTTTATGTACTCGGTACGACTTTTTTATTATTAATATGTATAATCAAATGATTGACTTGCTTGTGGATTTCAGGTGGACCTAGTAGGGGGATATTATGATGCAGGAGATAATGTCAAGTTTGGCCTACCAATGGCCTTCACCACTACATTATTAGCATGGAGTGTCATTGAGTTTGGTAGCTCAATCAATGCACAACCAAATTGAGAATGCCAGAACAGCCATCAAATGGAGCACTGACTATCTTTTAAAAGCAGCCACTGCAACCCCAGACACCTTATATGTCCAAGTGAGTAAAAGCAATATGCTCTAAGCACCAGCAAAGAATATGGCCAATTCAGATATTGATTAAAGAAAAAATGATGTTAAATATATAATAAATAATTAGATACTATATGCAAACTCTAACCAAGCGTAATGAGTCCAGACATTACAGTTAATGCTAGTTGGCACAATGGAATCATACACAAGTGAAATAAAATTAATAGATTTTTTACTACATTTAAGCATGACAAAAACAAACATAGAAGAGAAAAAAGGAAAAAGAAAAAGAAGGAACATAGAAGAGATAACCTTATCCACATCATTCTTAGTTTTGAAGAAAAGGGCTCAAGAGCTTATGGCTTGGTGCTGAATGGTGCAGGTGGGAAATCCAAACATGGATCATCAGTGCTGGGAGAGGCCTGAAGATATGGATACACCACGCAATGTTTATAAGGTATCTGATCAAAACCCAGGGTCTGATGTAGCAGCAGAGACCGCCGCTGCACTGGCTGCAGCTTCAATAGTCTTTAAAGACTCTGACCCCTCTTACTCCGCGAAATTGCTTCATACAGCCATGAAAGTAAATATCCAAACAATTTGCATTCATTTTTTACGAGTTCTCTTTTTTCTGCCACTTAATTAACAAGCAATTGCTCATCACCATGATGCAGGTTTTCGATTTTGCTGACAGGCATAGAGGTTCTTATAGTGACTCCCTCAATTCAGTTGTCTGCCCATTTTACTGCTCTTACTCAGGCTACCATGTAAGATATATTCCATTTGCTTCTAGCTTTGTTTATACTTGACAAAAGTTCTTGACCCCAGTTCTATCAATTAGGATGAGCTTCTATGGGGAGCATCATGGATTCATAGAGCCTCACAGAACAGCTCATACTTGGCATATATTCAGTCCAATGGCCATACATTGGGTGCCGATGATGATGACTACTCCTTCAGTTGGGATGACAAGCGAGCTGGGACCAAAGTTCTACTTTCCAAGGTCTTATTCTAAAACTCAGCTCTTAGTACTCCTGCATTATCTTCAAGGTCTTAAAAAAATACCTTTGTTGGAACTCTCCACAGGGTTTCCTAGAGAGAACTACTCAAGAATTTCAGATATACAAAGCACACTCGGACAATTACATATGCTCTCTAATTCCAGGGACATCTAGTTTCCAGGCTCAATATACCCCTGGTGAGAAACCTCCTTCCATTTCTCCTCTTTTTCTATATCGAAATGCTAATGGTATTTGTCGACAGTATTGATGCAGCTCCTTTGTCCAGACAACAATTACATCACTTTACACCACAGTATGGGGGGCCTATAATCATCTCAATAAAGGAGACACAGTGACTCCCCGTGCTGTGATGTGAAGTAATGCAAATTGACATGGCAGGGAGATGCACCCCAATGGTAAAACAATTGTCTAATACTAGAGTTTATAGGGGGACTTCTCTACAAAGCAAGTGAGAGCAATCTGCAGTATGTTACTTCCACAGCTTTCCTCCTCCTGACATATGCCAAGTATCTCAGCTCCAATGGAGGAGTTGCCACATGTGGTAGTTCAAAAGTCACTGCACAAAATCTCATCTCACAGGCAAAGAAGCAAGTTGACTACATTTTAGGTGATAACCCGGCAAAGATGTCTTACATGGTGGGGTTTGGACAGAGGTACCCTCAGCATGTCCACCATAGAGGCTCCTCTCTACCATCTGTACATGCACACCCTGATCATATTGCCTGCAACAATGGATTTCAATACCTCTACTCTAGCTCACCCAATCCAAATGTCCTTGCTGGAGCCATAGTCGGTGGCCCTGATAACAAAGACAATTTCTCTGATGACCGGAATAACTATCAGCAGGCTGAGCCAGCTACATATATAAATGCACCATTTGTTGGTGCTGTTGCTTTCTTCTCGGCCAATCCCACCACAAAATAATTAGAAATATGCTTCCACTCTACAAAGAAAATTTAGGTGACTACTGAAATGCAGTACTCTTGCCATCTTGTGTTACCTACCCAAGGTTCTCCAAATGATCACGCTTGGCATGTAATGGAAGTGAATTAATAACAAACACTTTCTATCTGCATTAGTTCTAGAACTCGTATTAAACAACAAAATTAATTACTAATTGGTATTCAGACCTTGATGATAAACACAAGAAACCAAAGTTCTTGATGATAAACGCAATAAGGAAACCATGGTGACATCTTGCTATCCTCCATTATTGATATTTAATCAACACGGCTGAGTCATAATTGATATGATTTTCAATTAAGCAAGAAATGCACTTACAATGAGCATATCCTTGATCACCATCACAGAGACAGCAATCGAATCCATTATAAAACCCATCTCTATTGGAGTCTAGTGCTTAATTTTTACTAGGTTGGACCTCGACCTTATCATAAGGACATTGATGCTCTATAGTAAACCACAAAACCTATGTAAATGAGCTTTCATAAATATTAGAAAGACCCTGAAACAGATCAAATCACCATAATTTAAACATGAACTTCACTAAAGAGCCCTAGAAACCCACGCCAGCCAAAAAAAAAAAAATTCAAATTAAGCTCATAAACAAATTTTAGGGATGAATACTTATGCGTACATTTTTACATGTGTCACTTCCTCTAACATAATATGGTTTTTATTTCCAACCAAAGTAGTATTCTAATTTCCACATAACGGTTGCAGTTGCACTAGCCAGAATTTGGCTCTTATAGGGCATGTTATGAATCTAACCAATAGATTAATAACATAATTCAAACATTATACGATATACTTGTCCCTTCTAATTTTATTCATGATTAAAAAAAAAAAAAAATCATTTGCATGTTCTATGCAAACATGGGAACCAGTAGTCAAGTTATAGCCTTGAAGATAAGTTTCCTTTTATCTAAACCCAAATCCGACAAAGCATTGTTTCCGTAGAACACAAGCTGAACTATTACATTTAATTAAAGAACCTGAAATTAACTTTACCCAACCGAATCGCATGGCATCTAATGTCATGGACCATCCGATTCACTTTCTTTGTGTTTGTATGCATTAATGGGATCTTGATTCCAAGTTTTCTGCTGCACAGGACATCTCCAGTTGGTGTTGTTCTTCCAAGCTATCGGATTGTCGTCAAATCTTGGATTGTTTGTAGTATTTGTGTTTTTTATTATTGTTTATGTATTGTTATTTTCTATTGTTGTGTAGTTTTTTATATTGTTGCTTGTGCCGCCCTCGTGGTGGGGTCATGTACTATGACGTATATCATTTTTGTCGCTTTATTATAGGGTCCTGGGCTTTGTTATGTAATCAACTTGGTTTCCTTCCAACTCAGTTTAGAAGTTTTCCGATGTTTTAATTTTCAATAAAGTTTCTTTATTAAAAAAAAAAAAAAGGCTTAAAGTATTAGAAATTTTAGAATCCAGCATAGCTTCACTCACCGTTTTGGAATCTTCGATTCATTTTTTAGTTTTTTTCTACAAAGCTAACCACACCAATTTCCCTATCCTATTCCTACCCCCAACCGACAAAACCCTTTCATTATGCATTCCGGGAAACCCTGTAATTCCGTCACAAACAGTACCCTGTTTCGTACACACACACCAACAACAACAAAAAATACTTGGTCAAAATACAGTTCAGGTCCTGTTTTTGTTCAAATTCTATTTTAGTCTCTCAAACTAATAACATTACAATTTAATCTTAAGAATTTTTAATTTCGTTTTCTCATCCTTACGTCTTTAAATAAATTGCATTTGTGATGGATGGACATTATATGTATATTTATATAATATGTTATATAAAATAAAAGTCTCTTAATTTCTAGTTGATTCTTTTTTATACAAATATGTAAGTTTTTGAAAGTTCAATTCCCTTACATTACATGGTCTTACAACTTTGTGGAGACATGTATTTTTGGGAAACAGTTGCTCGAGCATAGTCATTGTGACCATTTTATGAATTATGAGAAGGCACCCCTTCTCCCATGCATGTGGAATATTACTTGGTTCAACTCTATTAAAGAGCTTTTTTCTTTTCCTTAAATGTGACTCTCTTTTATCTAACAAGATGTAATTAAATTAAGCAAAACTAGGGTTCGAAGGTATCCCCTCACGAATTGAGCTAATTAGTTAAAAGAAATAGCTTGACTTAAGAGCTATGAGCTAATCGGCTTAACAAACTCATAGGGAAACTAAGTTGCTTTTCTCTCTTTACCAATTCCCTCGACTCTCGAGGGAGACTTAGGGGGTATTTCTCTTCTTTTTCAAGGAAATTGAGATATAGAAAGTAATTATTCGTTTTATTCCTCCATGGATTTCGAGTTAGGACTAAAACAAATTTTGAAGTATCTTACTTTCATGCAATTCATAAGGTTCATAATATTTCACGATCAATGTTGTAATATTATTCGAATATCAATCCTTATATATCATATTAACAATTGAAAGTTGGTCAAAGGGTTTTTTTTTTAATCTATCTATCTTGATAGGACTTCTTCTTATACCTATGAATTTCATTGGAACCTAATGGTAATAATAGAATAATACTTTGGCTCTTCTAATATCAGTAAGTTAATTTTTTTTGTTGCTTTGCTGAGATAGAACCAAAACTTAGAAAGTTGTGGTGACAAACCTTAGAGAATGTTAGAACTATGAAGCTTACCATATATTTAAGATATAAATAAATAAGACCTTTTCAACTTACTGAATAGGGTTGGCAACTAAATTAATCTCCGGCATCCCGTGACATAAGAAAAAGAATACTTATTTTATTAGAAAGCAACCTAACACTAAACACTTTTAATTAAATTACCTTTGGTCGTTTCTAAACAAAGTCTAATTTAATTCCATTGAATATTTTTTTTTTTACAAATTCTCTAAGTAGGCTTTTCATTTTTTATAAATAAATTTTGTGTTAAAAAAATTGATGACTTAGACAATAAGAAATTGATACCTTTTAAATATTTTATGGATGGAATTATAAAATTTCTAAAAAATTTAGGATGAAAATAAAATTTAGTAGAAATTTTGGGGAGGAAAAGTATAATTCAAATTAAATTTTGTTACCCATTTGCCATGCATATTGGAAATTGCAATACAGTACGACTACGGGTTGAAATTTTCATTACATATGGTGTGACATTCCAATTCTCCTTCTCTTCTCTTGAACTCTACGAAGAATTTGCTCCAAGTTTGTTCAAAGTGTTGTCTTCGTGACTTATTCCACAGATACACCGTTCAATGGCTCTCTCCACCCGTCCTGTTTGACACGTAGTGGGTTATAACAACATGGGTATAAACCGGTTTGTAGCCAAACTTTGTCCTTATATAATATATTATATAAAATAAAAGTCTTTTAATTTTCTCATTGATTCTATTTTATTACAGTTTCGTAAGTTTTTAAAGTTCAATTAATCCCTTTGCATGGTCTTACAACTTGGGGAGACTTGTGTTTTTGGTAAACAGTTGCCCGAAAAGCTTAGTGCTTTATGATAAGTCACCCCTTCTCCCATGCTTGTGGAATGTTACTTGGTTTAACTCTATTAAAGACATTTTTTTTTCTTAAATGTGACACTCTTTTATCCAACAAGAAATGTAATTAAGCTAAGAAAAACAGAGGGTTCGAGGATGTCCCCAATCATCCTAAGCTAGTTAGTTAAAAGAAATAGTTTGAGCTAAGAGTTATGAGTTAATCATCTTAACATAATCTTAAAGAAACTAAGTTGCAATGCTGTCTATACTGATCCCATTAACCCTGAGGTGGACTTTGGGTTGTATCTCTCTTTCTTTTTCAAGGAAATTGAGATATAGAGAGAAATTATCTGTTGTAGTCCTTTATGAATTATAAGTCGGGAATAGAATATAATTTGAAGTATATCTTACTTTGATGCAATTCATAAGGTACAACAATATTTCACGAATAATATTGTAATATTATTTGTGATGGTGGTTCTTATATCATATTAACATTCAGGGTCAATCGTTCAGTTTTGGACCAAGAAAATTATCTCTACTGATCCTTGTATTGCAGAAACAACAACAATTCTATGGGCTCTTGAATTGACACATGTTCAACACTTTCTTGATGTTATTGTGGGGAGGGGTGATGCAAAAGTTTGCATTGAGGCTATTTCCCAAAGTACTTAAGCTATCCCATGGAGAATCATGCTTTTAATTTCTAATGTTAAATGTCTTACTTTAAATTTTTCTGGCCCTTTTTGTTGGGTTAGACGTGATGCAAAGAGTTGGCTCACTCTTTAGCTAAGTTTGTATCCATCCAATCTACTTATCCTCTATGTAATTCTTCTAATCTTTCTCCGTCTACTCTTGAGGCTTGGCTTAAAAATTTGAGACTTTTGTCTTGTAATTGAAATGATTCCAGTTATATATATATATATATTAACAATTGAAAGATGGTTAAAACAAATCTTTTATTATTATTATTATTATTATTATTGGCATGACTTCTTATAATAGAATAATCATTTGGCTCTTCCAATAAGTTTGATTTTTTTGTTACTTGGCTAAGTAGAACCAACACTTATAAAGCGATGGTGACAAACCCTTATATAGATTGGAGCTTGAGGTTTGGCTCTGTTTTGATATTAGTTATTCCGTACAAAAAACGTTGACTCATGACCATTAAGTGTCACCTAGGCCTGACAAATATGTTAGTTGAACTAATAAAATCATGTCACGTGTCAAGTGTATTATGAAGAATAAAAAATATTAATAAAAATTCTTTAAAATATAAAAATAATTTAATTTAATTTAAAAACAAAAAATAAATTATTAATTTATTTTATTCAAATTTTAAATTATTAAAGGAAAAAAAAAAGGGAAAGAAAAAAATAATGATTTTTTTTTATTTTTTGCATTAATTCTTTTTTATTTAAATTAAATTAAAATTAAAATTTTATGTAATTTTTATATATTCCTTTATTTTAATTTATTTTATATTTTTATAATTTTTATAATACATTTGACACGTGATATGATTTTACTGGGTCAACTAGCACACGTGATATGACACATAACTATAAGGGACTAACGTTTTTTGGACGGAAGGACTAATATCAAAACGGAGCCAAATCTCAAGGTAGTGAATCCAAAATTTCAAATATTAGGATACAAAATCCAAATTAACCAAACATAGAGAATATACAATGCATTTTAATCTTTTTATTATATAAATAAATAAGGTTTTTTCAACTTACTAAATAGGGTTGGCATCTAAAGTCAATCTCCAGCATCCGGTAACATAAGAAAGTTGTGAATAAATTATTTTATAAGAAAGCAACCTAACACTAAACACTTTTAATTAAATTACCTCGTTTCTAAACAAAGTCTAATTTAATTACATTGCAATTTTTTTTTTATAAAATATTTGAAGATGAATCATTTATAAATATTCGAGCATTGTATTGGTTATTGTCTTATTGATTAAGAAATTACCTTTTAAATAATTTAGGGATGGAATTACAAATTTGTAAAATTTAAAGGATGAAAATAAAATGAAGTGTCAATAAAATTTCTGTTACGCATTTCCCACGCGTATTGCAAATTGCAAAACAGTAGTAGTACTAGTTGAAAATTCCATTTACATACAATCACATTCCAGTTCCCCTTCTCTCCCAAGACTTTTGCTTCCCGTTGTTTCGAGTCTTCTTCCACGGAGGTATAAAAAATCAACCGCAGATCTGAGAGTTCTCGTACTTGAGTCCTCAGATCTACACCGTTCAATGGCTCTCTCCACCCCTTCCGTTTTCCTCTCCCTCCTCTTTCTCTTCCTCTCTATTTCCCTCTCCTTCGCGGAGATCCGATTCACTGAGGTCAGATCCGATGCCCGCCCCATAATACCTTTTGATGAGTTCGGGTTCACTCATTCGGGTCGTTTAGAACTCAACGTGTCGGAGATCTCGTTTTCCAACCTGAATAATATTAACCTCGAGAAGGTCGGGTTCTTTCTCTGTACCCGTGAATCATGGATGCACGTGCTCCAGCAACTGGAGGACGGAGATGTCCTGTGCGCGCTCCTCTCCGATTTGGTAAAGTCCGTTTACACCTTCGAAAAACTCAAGAAAGACGAAAAAAGCTTCAGCTTCGTTTTCAATGAAACCGACGCCGATCAGTTCACGCTTGTTTTCGCTAACTGTTTTTCGGGCCAGCTTAAGGTTTCGATGAACGTCAATTCGGCGATGTACAACCTCGACGGAAAGAGCAGACGCCGCGACTATCTCTCCGCCGGAAAAACCGTTCTACCTAGGGTTTACTTCCTTTTCTCCTTGACTTATTTCGTTCTCGCTGGACTTTGGATCGCTGTCTTGTACAAGAAGCGATTGACCGTGTTTGGAATCCATTTCTTCATGCTCGCGGTTCTCATCCTCAAGGCTCTGAATCTTCTGTGTGAAGCCGAGGACAAATCGTTCATCAAACGCACTGGTTTCGCGCACGGCTGGGACGTGTTGTTCTACATATTCAGCTTCTTGAAAGGAATCACGCTCTTCACGCTGATTGTTTTGATCGGAACGGGATGGTCGTTTTTGAAACCCTACTTGCAAGACAAGGAGAAGAAGGTTCTGATGATCGTGATTCCGCTACAGGTCGTTGCGAACATAGCTCAGGTCGCGATCGACGAGAGCGGTCCGTTCGCGCAAGACTGGGTGACGTGGAAGCAGATCTTCTTGCTCGTCGACGTGGTGTGCTGCTGTGCCGTTTTGTTCCCGATCGTCTGGTCGATCAAGAACCTTCGAGAAGCGGCGAGAACCGATGGCAAGGCCGCAGTGAATTTGATGAAATTGACTCTGTTTAGGCAGTACTACATCGTGGTGATTTGCTACATTTACTTTACGCGTGTTGTGGTGTATGCATTGGAGACTATTACTTCGTATCGGTACCTCTGGACCAGTGTGGTGGCAGGGGAGTTAGCCACGCTCGCGTTCTACGTGTTTACAGGGTACAAGTTCAAGCCCGAGGCGCACAACCCGTATTTTGTGATCGATGATGAGGAGGAAGAGGCTGCGGCCGAGGCACTGAAGCTTGAGGATGAGTTTGAATTGTGAATGGAGTAAAAGAGTTTTTGGGATGGTGCAGTGTGATCAAATTGGGGAAGCTTGAGGTAGAAAAATTCAAACTATTACAATTTACAATCGGGTTCTGTTGTTAAATTTGATTATCATATATGTTTTACTTCTTCTTTTTTTTATGTTGCTTGATCTTCTGTGCCTGTTATTTTTTAGTATTAGTAGGATAATTTCATAGACTCTCATGTATGTCTGTGAATTGGATAGTATATGTATAAGTGTTAATACTAGATACTTTTGCAATCATTTTTTGGGGAATGTCTGTCTTCTAATTGGGTTGTTCAACTGCGTATATGAATGCTCAAAGTGCATGTTGTTAGTATTTACTGTATTTTAATAATTGTGTGACTAATAGGTTGAATTGAATTGAATGGTTTGAAGTGTGGTCGGAAACTGGAATTTTTTTTTATTGCTCAGCTCCACCTAGTACTTATAAGGGGAGGAGGTGCTAGTTGAGGTAGAGCTTATTGGCTTGTGCATAAGTGCATTTTATGAACTTATGTGAAAATCTTGATTAATGAAGTTATGCACATACAATTGGGTGGTTATTGAAACATGAATGATTGCTTATACCTTGGTTAGTTGCAATGGATTGATCACGAGTTACTTTATGGCTTCGTTTGTTTTGACGTAAAATATTCTCCACCGTAAAATGTTTGCAAATGCAAATGATTTACAGGAAAACATTTGTTTTTCCGATGTTTGTTTGCACTTTAGGAAAATGCTCCAGAAAATATTTTACATTGTGTGTTTGGAGCAACGTAAAACAAAACAAAACAAAACCCACACCCAAAACCACCGGAAATGGGAACCATGACTGCCAACCCACCTCGCAACCCACCACAAACTCCACCAGCCACAACAATCCGCCTCCCACAACAACCCACCGCCGACCACAGATCCTCAAGCAAACCACAACAACAAACCCACAGATCCATCCTTCAACCAAATCCAACCATAACCCACAAAACAAAAAACAAATCAACAAAATCCACCTACCATATCTGGTCGGCGTTCAAGCTCCACCGCGACCCTACGCCACCGCAACCACTGTGACCCATTGCGACCACCACGAGCATCAAATACCCAGAACACAAAAAAAAAAAAAAAAAAAAAAAAAAAACCCAAAACATACAAACAAACCCCACCGCGAGCCACGTCGTCGCAACCACCGTGACCACCGAGAGTCCACTGCGATAGCCAGAACAAAAAACCCCAAAACTTAAAAAACTCTCGATGGCTTGGGGTGGGGGGGTTGTGCAAGGAGAGGCCGGCTCGGGGTGGGAGGGTTATGCGAGGAGGGGGTGGCTCGGGGTGGCTCGAGGTGGCTGGGATGGCTCGGGGATGGGCAGAGAGCAAAGAGCAAAGGCAGAGAAAGAGAGATAGGAAGCCTCACGCGTGTTTTGGAGAAAAGTTTACAAATTTTTCCGTAAACCGTTTTCCTAAATTTTCTTAAGAATTTTCCGGAGAGAGAGAAATAAACAGCATGAGAAAACATTTTACGGAAAATGTTTTAGAAACAAACGGAGCCTATGTTTAGTTTGTTTATAAATCTTGGAGAAACTAGCGTAGAGTTTTAGGAAGACCGGTAGGAAACCCCGCCGTATGGTTTACGGATACTGCCGGGGACCGCTGCAACCCCCGGCGTATTTTTCCGTACGGGTTTGGTACGGGTCGGGTACGGGTTGGGTACGTTACGGGGCGGGATTCCGGGTGTTTGGTAATTGTGAAAGAAGTTTTTCGTTTGTTTTCCGACACGGAGGATGGAATCAACGGCGAGGGAGGAGCACGGAAACGCCGTTGAGCTCGTCTCCCATTTTCCGACGCCGTTGAGGTCTCCCATCTCTCATTTCACGCCGTTGAGCTCGTCTTCCAATCTCATTTTCGACAGCTCGTCTTCCATCTCTCATTTCCGATTTTCACCAACCAAGTGTAGTACTTTTTGACTAGAATTGATTTTACACGTCGTCGTGGGGGCCAATCCGAAAGCTTCAGCCAGAAGCTTTGTACATTTTATGTTTTGGACTTTGGGCTGGGTTTGGGCTTACCCATAAAATGACCGTTTGCTTTTGGAAACGGCACAACATTCATAATCATAAAATTCCTCTCTTCCCCAGTTTCGTTTTTACATAAGTGAAATTGTACAAACCAGATCATATCATTATTATTTTTTGGGAAATTTCTTTTGTGTTTAATAATCACATTTTATTAATAATCACAATTTTACGCATATAATCCATTTTGAACCATTTAAAAAACAAACTTTTAATATATAGAGGTAATTATACAAGCATTTTACAAGTGAGTTATATTATATGTCACTTTAACAATGCAGAGAAAATACCTACAAACCTTTCTTTTGTCTATTTATTTATCTTTTTTTGACAATATATCTTAATCTTGGAGAAAATATATAATAAAAAAAACCTCGCCGTACCCGTCTAGTTTTTTAGGAATTAGACCGCCGTCACCCGTACCCGTACCCGTACCCGAAAAGAGCTATGGTACCAAACATTGTGCAGTTAGGGTTGCATAATGTAAAACATGGTATATATTTGTATCGAAATTATGATGCTTTCTTCATATCTTATCTCTATTTTATTTTTCTTTTTTATGAAATGCCAATTTTAAGTATGGTCAATCGGGTTGTCCTTTTATGTGTTGGTTCCTAGTTCACAGGCTTTTGGGAGTATAAACAGACAGGGAAAATCTGTAATTTGAACATTTTGTAGATAATAAATACACAACAAATTCCTTTTGTAAGTTGATTAGAACTAAATTTAACTAAGATCCTTCTCATTCTCATACTTATATGAACCATATAAAGATCACTGTCTATCACTTTTAACTAGCTTAAGCTACGATGACTTGAAGTCTTGATTGGAATAAAAAGTCTAGAATGAATTGAGCAATCATTTGATGAGTTAAAACAAGTGGCATTTTTTGCTTTTCACCTGAATACTCCTTTTTTTCTGATCAACATTGATTCTAAGTATTATATAGACAATTGCTTTTAGTAGAACCTACTGACATTGTCTGAGAAAGGTAGGAAGCATGATATTTTTAATCATCACCACGTTTTGTTAGGTATTTAACTAAGTTGAGACCGTTTGTCATCAAATAGGCATCACTTAGCTCTAACACTAGCATGAGTATATGGAAATTCAGTTTGTTATAACAAATTTTCTGCCAGACAAATGGATTGAGTTAAGGATTTTTAAATTTTGGCTGTTTATGTACAGATGTAAGTTCTGGTTTTGTTTTATTTCTATGTTAGAATTTGATGGATATAGATGTTTGTTGAAGTTTGAGTATTTTCCTTCAGCAAATAGGAAACTTTGGAGTACTCATCTTATCAATCAGAAAGAAAGACCTCATAGCACGTCCCATGTAGTAATGTATTCTCCTTGCTAACTGTAGTTGATGATGGCAAGATGCATAGTTTAACATAGGTCTTGTGGAAATATATCCTTTATGGTTAACTTGGAGGGGTTAAAATGCACAAAATGGCTTTCAATCTTGAGTGGTTTGCTCCTAGGCATGAGAATCAACTGCTTAGCCCGTCTGGGGTGAATGCCCCTGGATTACCCGACAACTGGTTCTGGCGGGTGGGGTTAGTTGCCTTTAGGTTCGACTGCTAGAGGTAAGTCCAAAGGGCTCTTCTTTAGAAAGGTTTCCTATGTTATCAAAAAAAAAAAAAAAATCTTGAATGGTTAGAGGTGATAGGATTTGATTTTGATTGTTTCTTAATTTACCATATATATATTTCGGACTTATTGTACATCTATATTCAGTCTCAACACCAAATACAGCCGATACTCATGCTATACTTCATAGCTAAAATGATGGTGCTGATGCACCTTACTTCATTATCATTTCGTAGTTGGCATTGATATAACATGTCATCTCAGGTTGTCGCTGTAAGAACTGAGGTGTTTTTTACAGGGAGATAATAGAGGGTTGATACTTATTTGCTTTGATCTTCTCTAATATAGAGTTGTAGTCTTCTCCGGAAAGTTTAGGTTTTATGATCTTGACAGTCCATTTTTTATTTTTTATTTTTTTATTTGGGTGTTCAGGTTAGTTTGTGCGTATCTCGACTAATCATACGGGATCCGTGCACTGCACTCTCGGATGTTTCCCTACACGTTGAAGTATGCCACTGAGTTTCTCTGCTATCTTTAAGAACCAATTTTATGACATTTTGACTTGTTATTTGGTTAGTTAGGTTGTTTTTACTTTGTAATTTAAATAGTATGCACAAGGATCAATTATTCAATTCCTTATGATCTTGGCAGTCCATTAATTTGAGGTATGCCCTTGAGTTACTCTGCCATCTTTAAGAACCAAATTTATGACATTTTGACTGGTTATTTGGTTAGTTGTTAAGTTACTTTGTAATTTAAATATTATGCATCAATTATTCAATTCATATTTCATACCTGGAATGCCACGGGGGGGGGGGGGGGGGGGGGGGGGGGGGGGGGGGGGGGGGGGGGGGGGGGGGGGGGGGGGGGGGGGGGGTTGACTGGCTACGAAGCCGTTTCATTTGAAGAAGCATGGATTAGAGATGGTAGAAGCCCTTTAGTAATCAAAGAGGCGTGGAACCGGGAATTAAGAGGCTCACGTCAATTTGTCCTACCAAGAATAGCAAAACAAACTAACAAACAATCAAGCGAAAAAATATATAAAATGGTGGAAAGAAATGTGTTTGGATCAATCCAAAATAGACTCAAGCAGTTTGACAGGGGCAATAACAAAAAGAAGAAAACATAGAAGAGGTGAGGCATAGAGAGGAAGTACTTCAAAGGGAATACCAAGAAATGGATAAAAAGTTGTGGAAACAAAAATCAACAGTAAGATGTCTTTAACTCCTAAGACGAAATGCCATTGAATTCTTGAAGAATGAAAGTGGTGAGAGTGGGTGTCCTCTAGAAAAGAAATACAAAAATGCTTTGTCAACTTCTTTTGAAGATATCTTCAAAACAAGCCCCTAATTCCGTGAGCAAATGTAACAGTTAATTCAACCTAATCTGTGAGGCAGAGCTTCTTCATAAATAAGAGAATGCTGAAACATCTCGTACACACCTTCATTATCCTAATACCAAAAATGGAAGGAGCATCTAAAATAAATTAAATAATGTCTCCTTGCCTTTGTTCTAGAGTAATTCAAGATAACACTATTATTGTCCAAGAGATAACAAATGAGACGAGAAAAATGAAAGGGAGACAAGGGTTATGATAAAATAAAGTGGACATTCATTCTAGAGATAATGAGTAGGTTTGGCTTTTGTGAAGATTGGGTGAAGTTGGTGACTGAACGTATGCGAACAACTTCATTTTCCGGGAATCCCCCTTTCTCCTTTCCTTTTCATCTTGGGAGCAAAGGTATTATCCAAATTATAAAAAGCTTAAATGGAGGGTAACATCCGTGGATTTAGTCTTTCATGAGGATGCCCTAAGGTTAACTATTTACAATTTCCGGATGACTAGATAGTTTTTTTTGCAAAAGCAAATCAAGCACAGGTCAAAGAGATATGGGATCGTCTAAATGAAAAAGTAACATTTCATCATGGCCAATGAGAAGTATTGTTATACTATGTAATACTTTTCAACCAATTATTTAGGACCTCAACTCAGAAAGGGACGGGTTTGGATTCCCTCTACAGCACTGGACACACCGGAGGTAAGCCAAATCCCATACTGATTGCAACTTTTGGTGTCATTGATGATTTGTACTTTCTTGCGTGTAGAAAATACAATTAATGTCCCTGTTGGCAGTAGCCATATTTCAAAGTTGCAAGGTCATCTCTGTATCTACCTCCATTTAATAGTTTGGTTGATGGTCTTGTCAACACTATGCCAACTTGGCAACCAGGGACAGGGTTCCCGTGCATTCATTCTAAGATAATATTATGCTAGCTTAGCAAACACAATTAATTGATTAAAAAGAAGGAAATGTCTGTTAAGAGGAATATATATATATATATATATATATATAAATATATATATATATATATATATTTTTTTTTTTCTTTTTCATTTTAATTCACTCCTATCCATATAATAATGGAGGCTTTATAATAAATTCACTAGCAATTTTTGGTTATTCCATTTCATTCCAATGTCCTTAATTTTTCTCATTTTCCTAATTAAATCAGTATTCATTTCATTCACTAAATTCGGTTATTTCATTCCATTCCCTTTTGTGACCTCTTAAATTCTCTTCTTTTTGCCTTCATAAATTCTACCTTTTTATTATTAAAAAAAAAATTCTATTGTTTTACTTTGTCTCACATTTCCTTAACTTGTATATATACATGGAGGCTTTACAATAAATTCACTAGCAATTTTTCGGTTATTCCATTCTGATCCCTTTATTGGCCCCTTAAATTTTCTCCCTCCATCAAACCCTTTATGCCTTCTTAAATTCTCTCCTTTATGTCTTCTTAAATTCTACCGTTGTATTTTGTCCAACATTTCCTCTCTTTTTTTACTCTTCTTCTCCCCCATCATTTCCCACCCTAACATTATTTATGTTGCAATGCTTCATCTTCCATCTTATTTTCAATATAAATTTGATATTACTTTCACCTCTCTCTCCCATTCGTAAAGAGTTTGCCTGGAAAAAAAAAAAAAAAAAAAAAAAACACTCTATTTCTTTGCTTTTATTTCTCTTTTAGTGGTTTATTTTTAATTGTTTCTATCACTTTTTTATCCACTAATGGCTCTTTTTGTTATCGGTTGTTATAGCTTTCAATATAGTAGGCTCTACGAAGGCATAAAGGGTAAACTTTTAGAGTTTACCCTTTATTATTATAATTTTTTAATATTTATTTGTTTAATTTGGTTTTCTATTGAGTGATTCGTTGTTTGTTATGAATAAAAGAGATAAATTTGCCTGAATTTTACAAATTTAGTTTGTAAACATAGTTCTATGGTTTTGATGAAGATGGTAAATTAGTTTCTATATATTGTTGCTAATGTTTTACTAAACTGTTTTTTATATGAAGAATGACAGTTTTATACAATAGAATATTGTTTTGCACATCGCGGGTCTGGAACTAGTATAATTAAGAAAGCAAGAATCTACCATGAATATGCTAGAATAGTTGAAGACAAGCCACCAATCATAAATTGGAACATGAAACTTATCTACTATTCTGGATTTGTGTCTCTTATGCATACAGCATACAGCCCAAAGTACCAATGCAGATGCTGTTACTGAGAGCTACTCATCAGGCTGTCACAACAATTGCTACTATTTTTGTAGCCTAATAAAAGAAAAGGTATCTCATTCTCATGCATATATTGGTGAATGAGAACATTATTGCTAGTGAAACATTAGGTGAGGTTATTCCATTCATCAAAATTTGTTATGGAATTCTCTATTGCATTTTGCCTACTATTACTGCAAGAACTGATAGTAGTCTTTGCATAGTCCACATTTTCTGTACAATTTCACATGATACACCTAGCGAAGTTTCTTACTCATGTACCACTGCCCTGTATTGTAGTCAACCATAACCATGTAGAGGCTTTATCTATGGCAGTAAATATCATGTATGGACCATGAGAAGCAGAAAAACAGAAGAGTGAGACACCCATGTGGAGCCTGTTGAATGAGCAGATGATTGTTGGGACCTATATGTTAGCCCATAGCGTCCTTTCATCGTTAACTTTTTAAGACTTTTTTTTTTTTTGTTCTTACAATAATTTTTCAAGCTTTAAAGGTCGGGCTTGGTGCGTTGGCAAGTGCCTTCCATCCATAGCAGCATGTCAAGAGTTTGCGTCCGGGAATCAATTTAGTTTTTTTTTTGTTTTGTTTTTTTTGAAGACGTAAAACACTGGGTTGGATGCCAAATTTGATTGAAGTTGAGAGCCCATTTGATGTATCTGTATAGTGGAATCCCATTAAAATAAACAACCAGTAAAGCATTTTTTATGTGTGATCCAAAATCTCAAGCCTTTTTAATAATAGAAGATCATTTTGTAAATTATAAAGGAAGAAATACATTAAGTTTCTATGTTAAATGATGATGATTTCAATAACTCTATGATAGGGTTATCATAAGAATTCTAGAGGATCCTGATTCAAGGAACATTGAAAAAGATGCTCACTTGCATCATCAGAACAACATGTGGGGATATGATCAGAATGATTGGTCAGAGATAGATGAAATGCTTTTTGGTAATAAATAGCCTTGATGGATCGTATGAATAACTAGGTAGACTAATTAAACATTAACTTGATTTGAATAATGCTTAAAATTTTAGCTAGCTCTTGATGCAAAGGTCAGGGCATGTTTAGTTGCTGCATCAAATCTCCAAAGGATTGCACTGCAGTGAGTTTGAAATTTATATGATTCCTGTAAAGTGCAAGTCTCCAACCACATCAGTTTACAATTTTTCTTATTCAGATAGAGTAAACATCGTTAGATTTGTGCCATTATAAGATTTGACTGTAGTTCATTTGATATGTTCCTGTTGGATTTCCTTAAATTGTTTTGACCAATGAGTCAGCATATTGGGTGGCTTATTGGGGCCTCCTTGGCATTGATCACTCTAGGTGAATGAGAGTAACTAAAATAGGAGACATTCATTAAGAAATGGCAGGGAGAGAGAGAGAAGCAATGCCACCTCCACCTCAGTTAGTATTAATAAGGATGAGGTGCATGTGATGTAAAGTTTTCCCTTTTGCAATCCACTTCCTGAAAGCAAGTTCCAGGATCAAATGGGCCTACCCCAATTGCTTTCTTGAGAGGGAAAATCCTCCATTAGAAAAAATAAAATAAAATAAAAAAGGGAAAAGGAGAAAAGCAAAAGGCTATAAAGAAAAGAACAAGACATATAAAGAAAGAAGAAGAAGGACATGGAGGAGATGATGGTGATGATGATGATCAGTAGCCCAGAAAATCCCAGAAATGAATCCATTTCTTCTCAACCCATTACCACCTCCACTTGCCCAAGCTGGAAACTTTATGAAAATCCTTTTTATTACCATCAACAGCAACAACAACAACAATGTCAAAGTAGTAACACTAACAAGCACCTTCATCACCTACACCTTCCTCGTTCGACACGTAAGATTGCTGCCTCTTTTTGGGATTTAACATTCTTAAGGCCCATCATGGAGTCTGAGCTTGAATTTGCTCGAGCCCAGATCATGGAATTGAAGGCTGAGGTTGAATATGAACGTAAGGCACGAAAGAAGGCAGAGTCAATCAATAAGAGGCTGGCCAAAGAGCTTGCTGAGGAGAGAAGAGGAAGAGAAGCAATAGAGAGGGTGTGTGAAGAGCTTGCCAAAGGGATTTCATCAGATAAAGCTGAGGTCAATAGGATGAAGAGAGAGATGGATGAAGAAAGAAAGATGCTAAGGATGGCTGAGGTGTTGAGGGAAGAGAGAGTTCAGATGAAACTCACTGAGGCAAAGATTCTCTTTGAAGAGAAGCTGTTGGAATTGGAAGAGTCTACAAGGATTCAAATTGAGAGAAGTTCACATTCCAAGTTAAAGGAAAAGAATCAAGTAGCTGATCACAATCCACCAGGAACTACCACCACTACTGCTTCTTCTAATGATGTTGCTTGTTTTTCAAGGAAGTTTAAACACTTGGTCTTGAATGAGAAATCAGCTTGCTGCAATGATTATAATAGTAGTGGTGTTGATTCAAGGGAGTCAGCAAGATCGGTTCAAGATGACAAGTCAGCTTATTCTGACAGTAATGGTGGTGTTGATTCAAGAGGATCTACAAGGCTGGTCTTGGGTGAGAAAGCTTGGAACAATAATAATAGCGGTGGTGGTGTTTCATTCATGACAGTTCAGAGAAAAGCCTCTCCAGAACCTGAGAATCCTCATATAAAGAGAGGGATCAAAGGGTTTGTTGAATTTCCAAGAGTTGTTAGAGCAATTGGATCCAAAAGTAGGCATTGGGGCACAAAGCTGGAGTGTCAAAAGGCTCAACTAAGGATTCTACTCAAACAAAGGAGTCCCAATCCAATCCAACAATCTTATTATGAGTTGAAGATATGAAGGTCTTTTTGTTTTGTTCCCACCTCTCTGCATCTTGATTAATTTTGTTTGTTCTTCATGTGTAATCTTTACTTATTATTATTGTTAGATTGATATGTATTTTTGCAATAGGACCGCTACCAGTACCCCAAATTTATTGGTTTGAAAAAATCATAAGAATGGAGTAAATATTGTTTTGAGTTTGTATCAGTTGAAAGTGTGTTTATGTGAGTATAGAAGTATTTTGATTAAATGTTTGTGAATATTAAAGTCAGTAAAGTGTTGCTTCTGATCTGAGCAAGTGTTATTGCAAGATCTGTTAAAAAGGCTCATTTATTGAATTCTGAAGACACCAGCACATGTACTGATGTGCATGCTTGACTTTTAGGGATAACTAAATAATCTGAGATAGAAGCTTTCGAAATCTTCAAGAAGCAAAATGAGAAAGTTATTACTGCAAATTTTAAAATAAGATCCTCACCATTTCAAATTCCATCCGTTTGGTTTATTTCATGGTTTAGATTAAACATTATCTAACAGTGTATAGAATGTTACGTCATTTAAAATTTACAGTATAAAGTTTACTATAAAAAGTTGAAGATACCAAAGTATAAATAAATAATATTTTAGTTCTTTTTTGTTTTATGTTTAGAAATTGACACATTAATTTATAAAACCATTTATATAATAAAATATGTATTATCCCTTACATCACTCTCAAAAAAGAAACTCTTCACAAAAAGCCTAGTGAGAATGCTTATGGTTCATTATCATCAAATTTTGATCTCTTTATATAACCACAAAAAACTTTAGAAGGTGATAGGACTAGGACACATCATCTCCATTCCTAAAACGACAGGTCATCCAAAGAGAAAAGTGAAAACGACAGGCTGCTCCAACAAAACACACAAAATGAGTGACACAATCTCTCTGGGAGAGAAAACGACACATCCTTGAGCATAAAACGATATGTAGCATCAAGCTAACAACAGCAGCAACAACAACAACAGTGAGACACGTTTCAAGCAAAACCACATGGTCAAGAAGCCATCACATTATAGGTCCCCACTCTACCCCTTTGAGCAACCAGTGACAAGTTGTTTCAAACTTTCTACCGAAGAAAACAATGTCCGTAGCTAGCATTATCTCCGCCCAGAAAATGACACATTTTCAAACATTTGTATAGAACACAATGGCACGTATTCTTTTGTGTGACATGTTTTCCTTTTGTGTGTTGTGTTTTATTATACATCAGTGATGGGTCAAAACGAGCTAAGTCAAGTACTAAAACATCCGTAATGTTTATTTAGTTTTATTTCGAACACAGTCGAGTTCGAGCTCATTATTAAATTCAATATTAGAGATAGGATAATACAAATTTTATTACATAAATTTTAAAAACTGATATATCATTAATTATAAAAAAAAATAATTTATACATTTATTTATTATGTTGTTGAAATGATATTAATAAAATTAGTTATAAGTTTAGAATTTTACTAATTTTTATTTAAGGTGCCCTCTTTTTGTCGTAGACTTGTAGAGTAGTAGTACTTGTTTCCTATTACTAAAAGGGTAGGATTAAATATTCCAGTCTATTGCTTGAGAGTAATAAACAATGAACTATTATTTAAGTGATCATCACTTGATGCTCCAGCTTAGAAAGGAAGATGTTTAGCACAAAAAAAGCTTAGAAAGGAAGATTATTCAGTCTTTGGCTATGATTATTTTACAATGCAATAATGCATCGTAAAGCAAGAAAAGCTATGGCATATGATCAAATCCCATGAACTTAAATCAGTTCGAGACACAACCACTCCTAATGAAAGCTATGATGCCATCACAACCTGGCATCTTTTGTGGAAAAGCAGCCTTACTTTTGGGGTTCACATCCCCCTAATTCAGTTCGTAACTCGTTTGCGTCTCAAACTCACCTAATTAGAAACATGGTATCATTAAGTTGCCTCTAATGAGATATACTGTTAATGGTACCTTTTTTACTTCCATTTTTTATTTGCTGTACCAGTGATTGGGGACCAATTGTCCAAGGATTAGAATTTACTCTACTTGATTATGGCCATAACAAAACTGTATGTTCTCTTAACAGTGAATTTGTACAATAATACTACAACTCAACTAAATATTAATAGTCTAATCAGTAGTATAATTGCTTAATAAGTGTTTTGGGAAATTATTAATTTGATTTATTATGATTTGGAAGGAATTCTTTATATCACTTTAGTAGTATCTTTAAAGGATTTCTTACATACTATATTTTCTGTGGTGGAAAATAACTGAACTCTCTTTCTTCTTAATGAACCTTTGTGGATAATTTTAATTTGAATAGCAACAGTTGTAAACATTCACAATCCACAATCATGATGCATTCTTCTATATGTTTCAAAGCTGTCAAACTATAACAAAGCTGAGGATCTCAAATTTCGTTATTTTTTCTAGGATTCTTCAATCCGTAATAGATTTGTAAAGTTAAGAGTACCTGTTTGCTTAGATTGACAAGAGTTTAAATTAGCATTACAACTAATTGGTACCACATTAGGTGTTAAAGAATTAATATCTACTCTAATGTCAAGCATTTCTAAGGAAAAATGACATTATTTTACTTTTAAGTTTATCATCTTCTCATGTTATGCACATCACTTAAAAGAATTTAACATGATAATATGGGAGAAGAGGAAGAACTTGAGAAAATAAGTGAGGCACAACAATGCAGAAGATTCAAAATACAGTGTTGGCATTGCAAAATTTTCATTGAGCTGAAGCCACAAGAGAGCATAAAATTTCTCTCTTATATGTCTATAAGGATCTTTCTCAATCTCAAGTCTCAACTGCCTTTGTTTTGGTCACGCCCGCTTACATTGTTGATGTTAATGCCTGGTCTACAAAAACTAAATATACAAAAAGCATGTTTACAGTCATTCTCCTCTCCCTTCCTCAAAAGAAAATAAAAAAGTACATGCTAATGGTGAGTCATTCAATCTCTTCAATAAAAACCTTGCCTTTGGTTTCTGCCATATTGTTCATTTTGACAGATTGCTTATTGCCTCCATAAGCCATAACTGAACTTTTCTCTGCCCCTACAATTGTTGCTAGGGAAGACCAACCTTCACTTGGCTGCTCATGGACCCAACACATGATGAAATAAATCTTCCTCTCAGCAAGCTTGAGCTTATTCCTAATTTCTACCCTTCTTGACTTTTTTGACTTCTCTGACTTCAGTTCCCTCTCCCCAGCCTGAATTAGCCTATGCATATCAGAAAGCGAGCACACTAAAGCAGAACTTCCTAATGAAAGTAAGCTTATCACATCATCAATGAGACCCAATCCAAATTGCAAGCCACCCATGTGCCTGTAAGCTGGAGAGCAAATTTGCTCCAAGCAATAAGACAGAGCTTCCAACACGGATCCTGGCTGCCCACCTTGACCCATGACAGAGGACATGCTCAACACCACTAAGGCTGATCCTATTGCATCTGATTGCCAATCTCCATTGTAGACGCGAAGTGTGAAACAGTAGCTATATAATATGTCTACTAGGTGAACAGCTAATAGTGGTGATGGCTCCACAGAACTCAGCTTGCTAACTGGAGGTAGTGGGCTTTCAGGCCCAAGAAAAATCTCACTTGATTGGTAACTTTCTAAATCATCTTCTACTGATACTGATGCTTCCTGTTTTGCAAGTGGTTGGACAAGTTGAGTTCCTTCCTTGCTGAGAGATATTGTTCGGGCAGAAGGCTTCAACCACCACGGTTCCCATGGTTCGATCATCTTACTCAGTTCTCCAGATGCAATCGCTCTTTGGAACCGTTTCTTCTCTTCTGCAGACAAGTCATCAAAACTAACTTGATATCCTACAGGGAAAATTTAAATAAACTCAAATCAGCTTTAGGCAATGGCATCAAATCCAGAGACCACATGATCGAAAAAAAAAAAAAAAAAACATAATAGATGATCTTCACACTCCAACAAAAACCAAAGAAGTGCGGAGATCTTGTTTATTTGGAAATGTAGAGAAGATTAAAAGATAAACAAGATATTAAGAGTTGCATCTAGAATTATAAGGAAGGGAAGGATAGACAAACTATACCAGACAAAATCTTTTGTATTGTCTCCTCAGTCAGAGTTGAATCTGCAAAATATAAGACCAGAACTCAGTCAGAGCCCTTTCAAACAAACAGTCAATCAGCTTAATATGTCACAAAGTTGCTAAAACAAGAACTAAAAGAACTCAGTCAGAGCCCTTTTATATCTAATTTAAACTCGATATAATTTGTAAGAAGCATCCGTTGAAGCTATATCACAATTGAACATATCACAGTGCTGGTATACCATATGTTTGGATCACTTTGTTGAATGGTTGTCTTAGTTTTATCCTAACTCTTCATGGGATTCTTCATAACCGATATATAAATTTTGAAATTAGATTCATGTTCAAAATATTCTTTCCGACAATTAATACGAGCCAACTTCACAAAACATAGTATGGACAAGCCAACAGTCTCAAAGTAAACAAAAGTAGAGATAACATACCATCCTCATCCATGCTATCTGTTTCCTCTTCAGAATGGAATCGTTTCAATATGTCTAGCATTTTCCGTTTAGTTTCATCATCAGGTTGCATCTGCCGAAGCTCCCCTTCTACATTCTCTCGCATGAAGGACTCCGTACATTGAAGACTATGAGACTATCAAATAATTATGTAATTAAACAAAAAAAATAAAACTTTTGAGGAATCTTCAAATGATATGATACAAATCTTGGATAAAAAACTAGAACACACTTGTCAGCTAAATTCAAAGTGATCAAAAGCATCAAGATCATATTTTTACTCGTTTTCTCATATAGCAACTATGCAAAATTCTTAACTCAAATGCTAAACAACATGAACACACACATGATGCATTGCAATAAAAGGAAAACAAAGTTACCTTATAGCATTGGAGGGAACAGTATCTCGAATTGCAACGGGGGCATGTATATTGTGAAAATTGCTTCTGACAACTACCTCAAAATAAAAATATACATGAATTGGTAAAACAAACTACTCAAAAAACTTTACAATATTTATTTAACACATGCTTTAATAAATAGGATTGGTTTTGCAATATCTGGTTCATGTATTTCTGCTAATTTCTATTAAAAATTAAAAATAGAGAGATACCAAAAAATGAAAAAAGAAAAGAGGGTTTGGGGAGGAACATACACGTGGCAAATGACCCGTGAGGGAGGGTTGAATGGAGAGGAGTTGGATGGTTTATCGGAGGTGAGGATTGTCTTGTCCATCATGACTCGGAAACTCGATTGAGAAACTCACTACGCTTTGCTTCTCTCTTTTGCGCTAGAAAATTCCAGTCCACCACTCTACTTTTCTCTTAGGCTCCGTTTGTTTCGACGTAAAACATTCTCCACCGTAAAATGTTTGTAAATGAAAATGATTTCAGAGAAAATGATTGTTTTTCCAATGTTTGTTTGCACTTAGGAAAATAGTTCGAAAAATATTTTACAACGTAAAATGAAAAAAACATACAATCGGAAACTCACTGCAAACCACCATAAACCACCGGAAACCACCGTAATTCCACCGTAAAGCCACCACAAACCCACACAATGACAGCAAATTGAAGCCACAAACCCAGCAAATTAAAGCCAGCAAATTGAAGCTACAAACCCAGCAAATTAAAGCCACAAACCCAGCAAATTAAAGCCACCATCGTAATCAATAACAAACAAACCCACAAATCAAGGAAAAAAAAAAACTGAACCGAAAATAACAAGAAGAGCTGAGATCAAGCTCGGCGGCGAGGATCAAGCTCCGCGGCGGAGAGATCGGCTCGACGGCGAGAGAGATCTCCAGATATGAGCTTGATACCAGATCGGCGACGGTGCGAGAGATCTCCAGGAGCTTGACACCAGATCGGCGACGGTGCGAGAGATCCGCCCTTCCCGGGAGTCGTTAGCTCTTTCCGGTGGTCGTTAGCAGCAGCTATTTAAAATCCATTCCCGCTGCTGTCGTCAACGGTATAACTCCTCGGGCATCCGTCCGTTTGCAAGCTTTTTGGGCTCGAGGTGGGTCACGGCTTGCGATCTCCAGATCGGCGACCGTGAGATCTCCAGACCGGCTCGAGGTGGGGGGTTGTGCGAGGAGAGGCCGGCTCGGGGTGGCTGGGGGTGGCTCGGGGTGGTTGGGGGTGGCTGGGAGAGCAGAGAGTGAGAGGGCAGTGGTGAAATTTTAGGAAAACGGTTTACGGAAACAAACGGAGCCTTACAGTCTTGCAGACACAGTGCAGCGAGCGTCAAACCTATTGGATTCAGGCCCATCAACTAGATCAACACGACCCAATTCAACTTAACTTCACGGCCCAAATGGGTTTTCATGGATGGATTTTTTAATTTGTAACGGGCTGGGTTCAAGTTGACCAATTTATGTTATTAATAAAAATTTAAAACATATGTGTTTTAAATTTATTAATTTGTTTATTTATTAATCCTAACAAAATGGGCCCAATCTAGTGACTGATGGGTTGAGTTGGTTTTTAGAACTATTATACATTGGATTGAGTTGTATTTAAAAAAAGACGAAAAATGATCTAAAATTAGTGATTTCTCAACCTGAAAAGATAAGATTAGATTGAAAATACGCGAAATCCAATTGGTTCATACACATCTCGTCCTCAATCAAATTGCATTAAATATGTGATTTGTGAGAGGTGATAGGAAAATTAATTCTCATCCACATTATATTATGATTTATAGGAGCATTTGGATGAGCTTTGTTGATTGTTTATTTGTTGAAATTACTTTAGAAAATGAAATTCGAAATTTTTTTGTTTGATGAGGCATCCATCATAAAATAGTTCAAAAAGGCCAGTACGTTGGTGAGAGGTGTTGGGCAAATCAATTTAATTCAAATGAAGCAAGAGTTTGTCCGGGCTAAATTAATGTATTGATCCGCTTCTGCATTCATATTCGCATTTCCTATGCCTAGTGTACTCACCCCATTGGTGAAATTGGTCGTATTAGGAGATCCTAATCACAAACATGTGCTTGAATCTAGTGTAACTTTCAACCAATTTAGAATTTGTGTTTAACAAATACTACTCAAGATGGACTCAATTTATAAAATCATACATGGGTTCCATTAAAATAATCCCTTCACAATTTCAAATAAGACGTACAATTGATAATAATTAACAATCTTCATCATCATCACCTTCACAATTATGTCACCTCAACCACCTTAGCTCAGTTGTTGAACATGGAGAAATTTCTCCCCCAACGCTCTCACTAGTAGTATTATAACAAGAAGACAAGTTTGACTGTTGCTCCATTCCGTAATAATAATACCCATTCAAGCTGGGGCTTCTCAACTTCTGGCTAAGACTACTGCACTCAGTGCCAACATTGTATGATAGGCGCTTCTTTGCTAAACAAACTCGTTCTCTCTCGGGTGTTGAGGGCCTCTGCGGCCTTGGTGAAATACTCTGTGGCCGAGCTCGAGCCTTTGCAGACTCAGTGGCAGCCATGTAGTTTGGTGTATGAGCTGCTGAGTGACATTTCTCTTCTTTTAGGCATCGAGGGCTTGCTGAACGCACTTGGAGAGGTTTTTGTTTGGAGGGAGAGGGTGTGAGTGTGAAACTGTGGTGTGGTTTATGCAGGAGTGAAGGTACAGAACGTGGGGTAGGTTGTTTTTGGCGATGATTTACTAGCTCTTGTGATCTTGGAACTATTGGAGCACAGTAAGAGTATGAGTATGGCATAGAAGTGTCAATTTCTAGTGTCTTTATTGGGTCTCTTTTATCGGTTGAAACTCTGTTGTAATTGTTATCATTTTGTTGCTTTGTGGCCATCCACCTTTCTAGCCATTTTGTTCTTTCTTCAAGCTCTTTTTCATCTCTTGCAGATGGGTTTCTACTAGATCCCCATATCTTGATATGCATAAGAAGAAATGAAAGAGATTAAGTTCCAACTTCCATAGCAAATCTATATCCCTCAGTCACACACAGATAACAAAGGCAATTCAATCAATTAAATTCAACTTAATAATAATTTTAGAATACTACATATGTTATTACATAAACCTCACATGTTACCAATTATAAAAATAAATAAAAGATTAAAACATTTGTTTATTACAGGAAGAAACTAAAGATATATTTCAAATTTACTATATAAAATTTACATTGTTAATTAAGTGATACAAATCACATGTGATTGAATTTAATTGAATTAAGAAACTTTGACTAAATTTTGTCCAACAACAAATTGTGAGTGAGAACAAACCTTGTGAGAGAAAGCATAAGCGAGGGCCTTTTCACGTTTTAAAGCAGCTTCCTTTCTACTCAACAACATGGCTTCAATTTCCTCGGTTGTGTGTGGGCGGTCATCCCAATCATCCACAGCATAACTTGTATCTTTGGACTGTGATACAGTAACAGTTTATACCGGTAAATCATTCAAATACTCTAGAAACAATACTTCAATAATTACTTGTTCATAAGGATACGCTGTAATTAGAAAGATTATAAGAGAGCTTACCATGGACTTTCTGTCCCGGATGTCATGAAGATATTTAGACTCCCATAAGCTGTTGGTTTCGGCAAACATGGACCTTCTTCCCCCTTCATGTGAAAGCCTTGCACGTTGATGATCAGTACGCACCCGATTTTGTGCTCGAATCAAAGCTTGCATGCATTGTAGTGTTAACTTAGCTTGCTTTCGGACATTGTGTCCTCTAACTAGTGCTTGAAGTTTCACTAGCCCCTTAAGCGCACGAAGAGCTCTCTTTGCCTATATTAAGAAATTAATGATCAATATGTATACTAAGAACACCAATATATATATGAAGAAATAACAATGACACTCACTAAGTATCCTCTAAAAGCTGTTTGAATGACTATAGCAGCATAATGTTCTCTGACAAAGCTGGAAGGCCTAGTTAGCCGAACAATCTCCACTGCTGCTTGGGCTGTTGCTACAGCAGCTTCAGCCGCTGCTGCAGTGGCTGCTGCCACTGCAATTGCATGTTGTTGCTCAGCAGCCAAAACTGGACCCACGGGTGCAATTGCAATTGTATTTGGTTCACATTGTTGAAGTACATGACTAGTTGGCTTTCTGAAAAGCCATCTTCTTTTCTCTGATCTCTTCTACACAAATTAACCCAAATCATAAAATGCTTGATTAACAAATTAGCTTTTCATATAAAAAATGTGCATGATAAAACATATATAGATGACATTGATATAGTATATATATATAATATATAAATTTGTTACCTTTTCTTCCTCTTCTTGATCATGTTCATCCCTCCTTTTGCTACTCCTATTCTCATTCTCTTTAGTTGGAGACCTGAATGCCCTTTTGACTATTGTCAACCAAGAGCTACTGTTTTTCTTTGCCATAGAAAAGCGTGAGAAAGTTTTGCTGCATTACAGCGAAATCAGAAGCATCTGATGGAAATTGTAACTATATATAGATGGAAATTAATTGATGGGAGAGTGAGTGGGGGAAGAACCTTACAAAGAATGATGCGGATTATACAAAACCTTTCAAACTAATGTGTCATAAATAAGAAGTAATTCAGATATTTCATTTTTTTATGTTGTGAGTGATATTAAAGATATCATAAATTCTAATACATAATCTTTACAAATTTTTATTGACACATGTGTAAGATTTTTGTAACAAAAATAATACTATTAAGATATAATTCGACGTTTATAGAGGTAGAGAGAGCTTTAATATTGCACAAGAATCCAAAGTCTTGTTTTGATGAGCATGCTTTTATTTTACGTATAAATAACACTGACGAACTTAATGGTTTCACGTGTTATGAGCAGCTAAGGACACAAAAAGAGAGAGTAGCATCTGCAATTTTGTAAGTTCTTTCTCTGATCTTTTGTTGGGTTTAAGACTAAAAAACGACAGATCAAAAATAAAAACAAACTTAGCCATCACTTATTAAGGTCTCCCCATAGAGAAACTTATAGGTTCACTGAATTAGGCGTCAGTAGTGGACCCCGATTTTGATAAAAGTGACTGTCTTGGCTTCATTTCCCAGTTGGTGGACCGGTCAAACTGTTTTGATTCTTTGGTCTGTTTCCCTATACTGATTCTTACACTAAGCCTCTGGCAAACCACAAAATAAATACTATTACTACTAGACATATTTAGCCAAAAACAATAAGTACTACTAGATACAAACAATTACACTATTACAGTATTTATAGTTTACCTGAAATAATTATCACTTTGGTAGCTCCAACGCTCTCCCCAACAATGGACAGGACAAGGCCTGCACTTCTGCCACTGATTTGCTGCGTTTACCAAGTCATTTTTCCTCTGCATTTCACATGGGAAATGAATAATAGGGAGACGAATCAACAGGAAACAACAGTGAATGAAAACACACTTCTTCCTTTCTCTTATTTAACATATTTAAATGAGTAATGTAGGGATATCAAAAAAAAATTCTCAATCTTTTTTTCACCATTACTGATATGATAAATTGTAATTAGAACAACTCTAATTTTATATCAGCCTGACACTACTTTTACTAATATCAATCACTTTATACCACATTGATAGTTGCAAAAAAAACCAATGAAAATTTTTTGTCTCTGGACTTATTGTAGTTAAATTCAAAGTTAATAATTATGAAATTATTTTTACCATAGTGGGATACAGTGAATTAGTCACTGAAAAACTAAGGCAAGCCTAAAAACTTAACATACTCTTTCCATATTCTTAGAAAATGCACTTCAATTATATGCGTAAAACAGGGTTATCAAAAGACATTTTTAAATTAGCCAAAAGAAAGGTACAAAGTAATGCTAGCTATTGTATATTTAGTATCATGCCCCACTGAAACTTTAACATTATTCCCAGTTTACCCATGTTGTAACCGGGACTGAAAAATTAGCCCAACCCTTTTTAAGTTCCTCCAAAAAAAAGTCCCATTATCCTGGCCTTTACCATCACCAACAACCACAAGGTCCAAAACCCAAAAGCCTTATTACTTTCCGAATTCTGATTCTCCAAAGTGAGACACAACTCACTAGAGTCCACAAACTCGCAGTGTATGTGAAAATCCAACAAATATTACAAGAAAAGCTTCAGACGTTTCAGCCATTTAATTGGGAATCAAGAGGTCCTCTGGGCTTGTGCCCATGAGAGACTAATGTCACCCAATCAAATTCATTCATTTTCAGATTTGAGATGGATATTATATCTTTTCTTTTTTCTCAACAAATAATTGCATTAAAGCAGGCTAGGGAAAAGAGAAAAGAAAAAAGAATCAAGCTATTCAACCCCATCTCATTTTCTCATAATTATAACTGCAAGATAGAAATCATTCCAACAAAATTACACAAAACAATCCATTTTGTAATTCCTGATTAGTCTGAGGTGTGACATAAATCCAGAGATTCTAAATTCAATGCATCACATTATCGGTTCATGGAATTTTTTAAGATGTCTCATCAACAAGTAGTAAATTGAATATGAGAATACTACTACGGTACTACCTTTAAAAATAAATAAATAAATAAATAAGAGCTTCTAAATGAATTTCTTTCCGGACAAAGTTTGGCTCCAACCCGGGTTGGAGCCCTTCCTCCAAACTCTCCATTCATTGCATAACAAGTGCACATGACCAACTTAACACCAACTTAACATCGTTAAGGCTTAAACTTTATTTTCTCTCTCCTCCATCAGACACACTCTCTCCTCCACGGACTCTCTCTCTCCTCCATCTGGTTCTCTCTCTCCTCCTCGTCGATTCCCAACCCTGACTGAACCAACAACCCCACATCACCGGTCCACCCCATCAAACCTCCCTAGCCGAAACTGATAAGTCATGAAATATGACTTATTTACATGTATTTTGGAGAGATTTTATTGGGGTTGTGTTGCATTTCATGTCTAATTACACTTAAATGGATGTTTGTTGTTCAATTCATTGAATTACATGACTTATGCATTTAAGTGTATTAATTTAATCCCTTATATGTTAATTTGGGCTATGTTTGATTGTAGGCACAAGCTAGATCAAATTGGAGTTAAATATCACAAGCTGGAAGGAGCAAAAGAGAAGAAAAGATATGCAAATTAATGTTTGAAAAGAAAAAGAAGAACAAAGCCCACAAGCCCAAAAGGCCCACATGGCCACTAAAGCCCACAAGCTCACATTATTCATTGTATTCGCATCACACAAGATCACTACTCAAAGGAGCTTTAATGAAATTCACGTGGGAGCCTTGCTTTGGCTATGGATTGCACATCCTCAACACTTACCCGCATCACACTAGATTATTTTTCCAATGGAGCCCTAAATGAAAGAAGCGTGGATAGCAATTGGAGAGGGGTAGCCGCCAAGGATCATTATTATTTTTTTTTTAGTTTTCTTTCTAGTTTTCTCTCTAGATATTATTTTCTCTAGTTTTCTTTTTTCTTAGCCATGATTGGCTAAGCCTCTTGCTAAGGCTAAGGGCTATGTTTTCTACATAACAGTATGAATACTTGTAGTCCCTTTTATTTTTAATGCTAAATTACAGTTGATTGTTAATTTATTAATTCCTAATTGATGTATGTTTTATTCCATATTTTCTATAAGTTCAATCATGTTTTTCTTATGATTAAGGAGGAATATTGCATGGTTTTAATTAGGTATTGTGATTTATAAATTGAAAGGTCTTTCTAATTATTACTCTAGCCATTATATTTTCTTCGGTAATATAGTGTTCCTGAGTTTTATTAGTTCAACCATGTCAAGAGCTTTTTAAAAGGAAAATAATCAACTTGTAAATTGTTATTAGAACAAGGTTTTTTAACCGGGATTACAAGGAATCATACTGGTATAGAAAAACACCCCGAAACCTTAGTGCCTTTTTACATAAATTACTTACAAAATTTCCATAAACCAAATTTATCTTACCTTTCTTGCATACTAAATTACATTGTCTTTTGAAAACACAAACTCCTTGAGGATCGACAACCCCTTACACGTACTACAAGGTACCGCTTATTATTGAGCGACATCAATTTTTGGCGCCGTTGCCGGGGAGTTTCGGCTTATTCAAGAGACAAGTCCTTGGGATAAGGTTACCGGTGGATCACCCTATTGGTAATTTCATTCCATTCTCTTTTCATTTTGTTTTTCTTTTATTTATTTTCTTTTATTTGTTTATTTTGTTGCTTTGACCTGTTTTGTTTTACTGTGCATGAGCGTTTGGGTTAGGAACAGCAAAGGTAGATTGGAGACTTTTGAGACACTTTTTGGAAGTCTATTTGATACACCTACAAGCTCACCCACATCTTCCATCATGGCTGAAGAAAGAGTAATTCCACCTGAGGCACCTAGGATGACCATGTATCAGCTGCTGCACCCTACTCAGAGCTCCATTCCGTCATGCATTATGTTTCCTCCAAATGCACCTCATGTGGAGATCAAACAAGGGCTAATGGCCATACTTCCAGATTTCAGAGGATTGGAGAATGAGAACCCCTATGTGCATGTGAGAGCATTTGAAGAAGTGATTGGCAGTTTCTATGCACAGAATGTGATTGAGACAGCCAAGTTGAGATTCTTTCCATTCTCACTCAAGGATAAAGCTAAGGGATGGTTGTACACAGTAAAGCCTAGGTCCATAGGAAGTTGGGGGGAGATGACCCAAGAGTTCTACAAGAAGTTTTTCCCTCCCCACAAGGTCCAACAAGTAAAGAGGAAGATTTCTAGTTTCGTCTAGGGACATGATGAGACTTTATTCATGGCATGGGAAAGATTCAAGGATACATACAACTTCTGCCCAACACATGGATATGACACCTGGAGGTTGATAAGTTACTTCTATGAGGGACTCCAACCTAGAGATCGTCAGTTTGTTCAAATTGCATGTGGAGGTGAATTTCTACAAAAGGAGCCTGAAGATGCTATGGACTACTTGGATGAAATAGCTGAGAATTCCAACACCTGGAGTGGACCAAGTCCCTTAGACTCCACAGACCAAACAGAAGTGGTGCTACTACATCTGGTGGTAGTATTTTCAAGTTGAGGGAAGAAGATAATCTGAGTGCCAAGATCAATTTGTTGACAAAGGAGATAGAGGCACTTAAGCTGAAGGGAAGTAGGGGAGTCAATGCTGTTTACAGAGAGGAACCTATGGAGGCATGCCGGATTTGCCAAGAGTTAGACCACACCACAAGTGACTGTAAGTCTCTACCTCAATTTCTAAATGTGCCGGAAGAACAGGTGTGTGCATTTAACCAATATCGGCCAAATAATGCCTCATATTCGAACAATTATAACCCAAATATGAGAAATCATCCATATTTGAGTTATAAAAGTGACAATGTGCTGAATCCTCCACCTCCAAGGAACAATTTTGTACCTTCATCATCATCATCTAGACCTCCCTTGGAAGATGTTCTTGGAACTTTCATGCAGAAGCAAAGTGAACAAAATCAGAGGTTCGAGACTATGTTCACTAGGATGGATGAAGAAGTTAGAGAGACCAAGAACCATTTGGCCAAACTCACCAATGCCTTGAGTGCAACTGAGAAAGGGAAACTCCCTTCACAAACTCAACCAAATCCGAATAATCAGAGTGTGAAGATAGTTTCCAAGGATAATCATGAAGAGTGCAAGACTGTTACCATTTTGAGAAGTGGTAAGGCAATTGGTGAAGAGGATGAGAGTGGGACACCTAAAGTCAAGGAAGCTGAACCGTGTCTAATTCTCACTCCTTTCCCACAAGCTTTGAGACTACCTAAGAATTTGGATGTGACAACTGAGATCTTGGAGCATCTACATCAAGTCAAGGTTAATTTGCCCTTATTGCACATCATAAAGCAGATGCCTGCCTATGCTAAGGTAATCAAGGACCTGTGCACTGTAAAGAGGAAGCATCACTTGAAGAAGACTGCATTTTTTACTGAACAAGTAAGTGCCATCATCCAACACAAGGTCCCACCCAAGTACAAAGATCCAGGTTGCCCCACAATATCTTGTACCATTGGTGAGTACTTGGTTGAGCGTGCTTTGCTCGACCTTGGGAGCTACCATTAACCTACTCCCATTCACTGTCTATCAACAAATGGGACTTGGTGATTTGAAGCCCACTTCAATGACATTGCAGCTAGCTGACCGTTCAGTAAGGACACCTAAAGGGATGGTTGAGGATGTGCTTATCAAGATAGAGAATTTCTACTACCCTGTGGATTTCATCATTCTAGACACTGAACCTACATTGCATCCTGATAACGGTATTCCTATCATTCTGGGTAGACCTTTCCTTGCCACAGCTAATGCTTTAATTAATTGCAGGAATGGAAGAATGAAGATCACATTTGGATCCATGACAGCTGAGCTTAACATATTCAATGTGATGCGACAACAACTGGAAGATGATGAGTGCCACTATGTGAACCTCGTTGATACAGTGGTGCAAGAAGAGTTCAACCGAAATTGTTTTTCAGATCCCTTAGAAACTCTTCTTACTAATTCAGTTAATTCATATGATATTGAACATGATGCTAAATTAACTGAAATTTGTTCTTTATTGGATTCTTCACAGGTTTTGGAGGAGGAGCAAGTGATGGCAGTCAATGAACCATGGAGACCTCGCTTTGAGGAACTTCCAGAAACTGAGAAGAAGCCAATGCCTTCAAGTGAAGAGATCCCACAGCTAGAGCTCAAACCACTTCCAAATGGTTTTAAATATGCCTATTTAGGCCCAGGTGAGACCTTTCCTGTAGTAATTTCTGCTGCATTGAATGAAGAACAGGAAGGTAAGTTGTTATGTGTTTTGAGAGACCACAAATTAGCCTTAGGTTGGACCATAGCTGACATCAAGGGCATAAGCCCATTGATTTGCACACACAAGATATACCTAGAGGATGATTGTAAGACTTCTAGAGAACCTCAACGTAGGCTTAACCCAACTATGAAAGATGTAGTGAAGAATGAGGTAATTAAGCTACTAGATGCGGGTATCATATACCCCATCTCTGATAGTAAGTGGGTTAGCCCAACTCAGGTTGTTCCTAAGAAGTCAGGCATTACTGTAGTCAAGAATGCAAATGATGAGTTGATTCCAACCCGTTTAGTTACAGGTTGGAGAATGTGCATAGACTATAGGAAGCTTAATTCTGCAACTAGGAAAGACCACTTCCCCCTACCCTTCATTGATCAAATATTGGAGAGGGTAGCTGGTCATGAGTACTATTGTTTCCTAGATGGGTACTCAAGTTATTACCAGATAGAGATTGCATTAGAAGACCAAGGAAAGACCACTTTTACTTGCCCATTTGGTACCTTTGCATTCCGAAGAATGCCATTTGGGTTGTGTAATGCACCTGCCACCTTCCAGAGATGTATGGTGAGTATCTTTAGTGATATGGTTGAAAAATTTATGGAGGTGTTCATGGATGATTTGTCTGTCTTTGGTGATTCTTTTGATGATTGTCTTAATAATTTGAAATTGGTTTTAGCCAGGTGTGTTGAAAAAGGCCTAGTGCTTAATTGGGAGAAGTGTCATTTCATGGTCACTTCTGGAATTGTGCTAGGACATGTAGTGTCCTCTAAAGGCATAGAGGTAGATAAAGCCAAAGTTGACTTAATCCTTAATCTACCTACCCCTAAGACAGTGAGAGATGTCAGATCCTTTTTGGGGCATGCTGGTTTCTATAGGAGATTTATAAAGGACTTTAGTGCCATATCTAGACCCCTTTGTAATCTCCTACTCAAGGAGTCCACCTTTGAGTGGACAGAGTCATGTGAGGTAGCTTTCAAAAAGCTAGTTCAGTTGCTTACATCTGCCCCTATCATGCAAGCCCCAGATTGGTCTCTCCCATTTGAGATCATGTGTGATGCTAGTGATTATGCTGTAGGGGCTGTCCTAGGTCAAAGAAAAGACAAAAAGCCTCATGTTATATACTATGCTAGTCGAACTCTTAATAGTGCTCAAATGAATTACACTACCACAGAGAAAGAGTTATTAGCTGTAGTATTTGCCTTGGATAAATTCCGTTCTTATTTGATGGGTACTTCTATTGTTGTTTTTACAGATCATGCTGCCCTTAGGTACCTTCTTTCCAAGAAGGATGCTAAGGCACGTTTAATACGTTGGATTTTGCTTTTGCAGGAATTCAATCTTCAGATCAAAGACAAGAAAGGAGTGGAGAACGTAGTGGCAGATCATCTATCCAGGCTCACATTTGAAGAAGTAAAAGAAGAGATCCCCATTTGAGATTCTTTTCCAGATGAGCAACTTTTTGCTGTTACAAAACTTCCATGGTATGCACACATAGTGAACTACCTTGTCAAGGGTTTCATTCCTGAGACTTGGACAACGCAGGATAGGCGCAAATTCTTTGTTGAGGTAAGAAATTTCTATTGGGATGATCCTTATTTGTTTAAATACTGCCCTGATCAAATCTTGAGGAGATGTATCCCAGATAATGAGACCTTTAGTGTCATAAAATTCTGCCATACAGAAGCTTGCGGTGGCCATTTTTCTGTTAAGAAAACCACTGCAAAAATTTTGCAGTGTGGATTTTATTGGCCTACTATGTTTAAGGACACTCACAACTTCTGTAAAAGGTGTTTAGAATGTCAAAAATTGGGGAGAGTTACACGTAGGAACATGATGCCGATGTCCCCTATCCTTGAGATAGAAGTTTTTGATTGTTGGGGAATCGATTTCATGGGACCTTTTCCCCAATCTTTTGGCAATCTATATATCCTCTTGGCAGTAGATTATGTCTCTAAATGGGTTGAGGCCATTGCATGTAAGGTAAATGATCATAAGGTTGTGCTGAAATTTTTGAGAGAACACATTTTCTCTCGTTTTGGGATGCCCAAGGCAGTCATTAGTGACAATGGGAAGCACTTTTGCAACCGACCTTTCGAGGTCCTTGTGAAAAAGTATGGAGTGGTACACCGGTTGTCCACCTCCTATCATCCCCAAACTTGTGGGCAAGTTGAACTTGCCAATAGGGAGATAAAACAAATTTTGGAAAAGACGGTTAGCCCTAACCGTAAAGATTGGTCTTTGAGACTAACAGATGCATTATGGGCTTACCGGACAGCTTATAAAGGACCTCTAGGAATGTCTCCCTATCGCCTTGTGTATGGGAAACCTTGTCATTTACCTGTAGAGATGGAACATAGAGCTTATTGGGCCATTAAGGCTTTTAATTTTGACCTCAAGGAGGCTAGTGAATTGAGGAAGTTCCAAATGAGTGAGCTTGAAGAACTGAGAAACGAGGCTTACATAAGCACTCGCCATTATAAAGAGAGGATGAAGCTCTTTCATGATAAGAAAATTGTGAGGAAAACTTTTGAACCAAACCAAACTGTCCTTCTTTATGATTCAAAACTCCACACATTTTCTGGGAAGTTAAGGACAAGATGGGATGGCCCCTACATTGTTAAAGAAGTGTTTGACTATGGGGCTGTAGTGATTGAGGATCCTAGGGATGGTAGAATTTTGAAAGTGAATGGCCAAAGACTGAGGCCATACCTAGGAGAAGTTGTTCCAGCAGAAGAGATCATGTCTCTTGAGCTCCCTACTTATGGGGATGCTAGTTAGATCCTCTTTGAAATTTCACATCTGTTGTATATATTGGTTTTCTTTTGTTTTGTTTTGGGTATCTAACCATTTTGCAGGAAATAGCTTGAGGAGTTCATCATCATATCAGGTGCTTTCTTTCCTTTTTCCCTTGTTCTTTCATTTCAAGACTTGTCATTGATTCTCACATACATTTGTTTGAACATTGAGGACAATGTCAACTTTAAGTTGGGGGGAGTATTGATTGTTTGTTTGATTGCGTGATGAACTTTGTGTTGCTTCTTGTTGAGTAGTTTAGAAACCATTTGTTTTCATTTAAAAAAAAAAAAATTCATAAAATTGAGAAAAAGAAAAAAAAAAATTGTTTGGTTTGCAATGATGTCTTTGATTTATGCTATATTCACATGCATCTTTGTTATCTTTGAGAATCTTGTTGAACTTTGAACTTTGGATTGAAGTCATTAGTGAGCTTAAGCATATGAACACATGATTATTTGATTGAGATATTTGAACATGGCCATCTATTGCTTGCTTTTAAGTATTAAGTGTTACACTTGTACACCTTAAACTAAGCACTAGCACACTAACATGTAATCTGTGGGAAATGAGATATGCATCCAATTGTTACTAAATTAAAAGTGGTTGACTTGTTAGTTGATTAGCCTTGGCATAAAGAAGAAAAAAAAAATTGAAATAGCTAACCATGAGAGCCTATGTCAAAAGAGGTAAACAATTCACATGGTTGAGATATGAGTGACTAGTCTAGCTTCGTAGCCTTTTTGACTCAAGTAAGTAAACTCTTAGGGGTGTCTCTACACCTAGTGCCCCTTGAGCCAACTGGTTCGGGAGTCATTGGTCTAACACTTGATACATGGGTCAATTAGAAAGCTTAATGACATTAGACATTGCACAGTCCTCACATAAAAAGAGGTAAACAATTCACATGGTTGAGATATGAGTGACTAGTCTAGCTTCGTAGCCTTTTTGACTCGAGTAAGTAAACTCTTAGGGGTGTCTCTACACCTAGTGCCCTTTGAACCAACTGGTTCGGGAGTCATTGGTCTAACACTTGATACATGAGTCAATTAGAAAGCTTAATGAAGTTAGATATTGCACAGTCCTCACATAAAAAAATAAAATAAAAAAATAAAAAAAAAAGCTTCTATGCCTTGGTTGATTATTCTAATGAGAATTCCATTGTCCTTCATGATTATATTGGAAAGATATTGAAGTCCCATGATTCTAAGTTAGTTCACTTCACACATCAAGGAACTTGTGTAGCTTTTAATGCTTAATTTTAAGTGATTGTGGCCTAGTTAGAATTTCTCAAGATTTGAAATTGAGGTTGACTTGTTTAAGCTTGCTAATGATTGAAAACCATTGTTTGTGTGACACTTTATTCTCATTTGATAGCATGATGTTGTATGTGTTTACTGTGAATCAAGACTAAGCATTTGATAGCGTTTGTGGGTATCACTTCTGGTAAACCCTCACGAGACTATAACTCGTCCACTAGGGACACCTAGGGGTTTAAAGGCTTATTGCATATGCTAAATGCAATCGAGAGTGCCAGCGAAAGTGGCTTTGTTAGTTTGTTTTCATTTGTGTTTTGTTGTTTTCATTGTTTTTAGTTTGCTAGGGACTAGCAAAATTCAGGTTGGGGGGTGTGATAAGTCATGAAATATGACTTATTTACATGTATTTTGGAGAGATTTTATTGGGGTTGTGTTGCATTTCATGTCTAATTACACTTAAATGGATGTTTGTTGTTCAATTCATTGAATTACATGACTTATGCATTTAAGTGTATTAATTTAATCCCTTATATGTTAATTTGGGCTATGTTTGATTGTAGGCACAAGCTAGATCAAATTGGAGTTAAATATCACAAGCTGGAAGGAGCAAAAGAGAAGAAAAGAGGTGCAAATTAATGTTTGAAAAGAAAAAGAAAAACAAAGCCCACAAGCCCAAAAGGCCCACATGGCCACTAAAGCCCACAAGCTCACATTATCCATTGTACTCGCATCACACAAGATCACTACTCAAAGGAGCTTTAATGAAATTCACGTGGGAGCCTTGCTTTGGCTATGGATTGCACATCCTCAACACTTACCCGCATCACACTAGATTATTTTTCCAATGGAGCCCTAAATGAAAGAAGCGTGGATAGCAATTGGAGAGGAGTAGCCGCCAAGGATCATTATTATTTTTTTTTTAGTTTTCTTTTTAGTTTTCTCTCTAGATATTATTTTCTCTAGTTTTCTTTTTTCTTAGCCATGATTGGCTAAGCCTCTTGCTAAGGCTAGGGGCTATGTTTTCTACATAACGGTATGAATACTTGTAGTCCCTTTTATTTTTAATGTTAAATTACAGTTGATTGTTAATTTATTAATTCCTAATTGATGTATGTTTTATTCCATATTTTCTATAAGTTCAATCATGTTTTTCTTATGATTAAGGAGGAATATTGCATGGTTTTAATTAGGTATTGTGATTTATAAATTGAAAGGTCTTTCTAATTATTACTCTAGCCATTATATTTTCTCCGGTAATATAGTGTTCCTGAGTTTTATTAGTTCAACCATGTCAAGAGCTTTTTAAAAGGAAAATAATCAACTTGTAAATTGTTATTAGAACAAGGTTTTTTAACCGGGATTACAAGGAATCATACTGGTATAGAGAAACACCCCGAAACCTTAGTGCCTTTTTACATAAATTACTTACAAAATTTCCATAAACCAAATTTATCTTACCTTTCTTGCATATTAAATTACATTGTCTTTTGAAAACACAAACTCCCTGAGGATCGACAACCCCTTACACGTACTACAAGGTACCGCTTATTATTGAGCGACATCAGAAACCCCCTTCTTCAACAAAACCCAACCCCCAGCCTCGGCCAATCGGCGACCACCGGTCCACTGCACACGGATCCGCTGCCTTGGGTGTCTCTCTCTCTAATTTGAGTATGGGTTTTGATATGAAGTTATAGATCTACAATGATATGGACAGATCTGAACGGATCCGCTGCCTTGGGTGTCGTGATTCTTTTCCGTCAGCCCAGATCGAGGAGAGAAAGGGAAGCGTAGTGGGAAGCGTAGAAGGGGTTGGGATCGAGGTGAAGGACGGTTTTGTTGTTAGCGGAGGTGGCGGCGGCGATCATGGATTCTGGTAGGCCCGTGCCGAGGACGATGAGGTCGAAATTGCTCAGCTCGATTGGAGGGTATGATGAAGCATCTTCACTCATGGTGGCGCGTGTGATGGACTTGCTCACTGGGTTGGGTTGGTAAACGCAGAGATGATGGTGAATCAAAGTGTGCGGTGGACTGGTGGTTGCGATTGGGAACCGGCGAGGGAGGAGAGAGAGAACTAGATGGAGGAGAGAGTGTGTCTGATGGAGGAGAGAGAAAATAAAGTTTAAGCCTTAACGATGTTAAGTTGGTGTTAAGTTGGTCATGTGCATTGCACATGACCGGACACTTGTCATGCAATGAATGGAGAGTTTGGAGGAAGGGCTCCAACCCAAACTCTGTCCTTTGTTTCCATCACTCCATAAGTATGAGTCCATTGGTTAATTGATATGTTAAGACCAACCCAACCAGCCCAAGACCATCAAGGATATGACTATATGAGTCGTCAAACTTCTGCTGGCAACCCAACAACAAGAACAAAGCCCAACTCTCTTTATTCCAAGCTCCGCTCCACGTAGCATGTCACTAAATTTGAATTATAAATTTTAGCGCTCAAAGCTCGTGCCACAACAACCATGATTTTGAAAATTGAATGCTACAAAAGGAACAGTAACAACACTCTTCATTATTCTATTACTCTACTCCCAAAAAAGGCCCAAAAGTGTTTCCCTGTATCTCAACCTTTTGTCCTCTTTCTCTCTCATTTTTGATTTTTCAAAATCAAACAGCTCTCTCTCATCAAAGACAAACAGACAAGACATGGGTTGTGTGTCTTCAAATCTGCTTAACCACGACGACGACTTCACTCAACTCGGAAGCTCAGCACTGAGTCAACACATTGTCTCTCTCACTTCCACCACCTATGGCCTTCTTACTCTTGACCCACCACCACAACACTCAAACCCCACCACTCCTCCACCACCAACAACCCCACCAACCCGGTTCACTCTCGGCTCCATCTGGTCCGAGCCCAGGCACCCAGCTGAGGTCATTAACTCCTGGGAACTCATGGCTGGCTTAGAGAACAACACTGACAGCTTTCGCTTCTTCAAAGACCTCAACAAAGAAAACTCAAACCCCAACACCAACACCAACAACAAGAAAAAAACCAACCTTTTCGACTCAAGCGACATCGTTTCGCCTTTTCCAAAACCAACCGGTACTGTCCTCCTCGACAAGTTCGAGAGAAAATGCCCACCAAACGGAGAGAACAAAGTGGTTCTCTACACGACGTCGTTGCGTGGCGTAAGGAAGACCTTCGAGGCTTGCAATGCCGTGAGAGCTGTGTTACAAGGCTTAGGAGTGTTGATCTCGGAGCGAGATATCTCCATGGACCGTGGATTCAGAGAGGAGCTGGGAGAGTTGATGAAAGGTAAAGAAAGAGAAGCAATGGTACCTCCGAGACTTTTTGTGAAAGGAAGATACGTGGGTGGGTCTGAAGAGTTGTTGAAAATCGTTGAAGAAGGTTGGGTTGGTGAGCTTCTTCAAGGATTGCCAAAGAAAAGAGGTGGGTGTGAGGGTTGTGGTGACGTGAGGTTCTTGCCGTGTTTTCAATGCAGTGGGAGTTGTAAAATGGTGATGGTGGTGAAAGAAGAGGTGGGTGTAGGTCAAAGACTAGGGAGGAGTACTGTGGTGGTGAGGTGTCCTGATTGTAATGAGAATGGCTTGGTTCTATGCCCAATCTGCAGCTGATATTATCAAAAACTGATAATCTTGTATGCTAATCTATGTTTTGGTTTATAATATATAATAAGGCACTTCTGTATGTATCTTTTGGATAGAGTTCATTTCAGGTTAAGATTTTGTTTTCATAATCTAATGGTGTATTGACGTGTCGTGTCATTTAAAATTTTAAATGATGTGATGTTAGAGTCATTTTTAGATTTGTAATATTTAACCTGAATCATGAAATGGATTGATTTGAAATGGAGATGATGTTTTGGCATAATTGTAAACAGGGGAGAAAGCTGGACTGTTTATGTGTGCTGCTTAATTAGTTACATAATGTTTAGTTGATGGGTTTTAATTTGCATATTATATGGCTTGTCAAATTACAATGTTCTGAGCTATATATGATTGATTGGCTTTTGCATATGGAAAAAAAAAATTGGAATTGGATGATTTGTATTCTAGCAATATATGATAATTTATGATTGCTGTTAGGATTATTTACAGACATGTTTGTCCTAAGGTCATATGGTGCATGACAATGCTTTTGGAGGTTGCTTCAATTGGAACATCTTGGAGTTCGGTGGGTGGGTTTTGGCTGGCCCTGAATGTATGTGTATGTGTGTGTGTGTTAGGGAGAGAGATGGAAGTTGCAAAATCTTAGTATTCAACATAATTCTGCCGTAGGTCATATACAGGGTAGTAGTGGAGTCCAATCCTCTTACAGAAGGTGATTTTGATGCACCCAAGAGTAGAAACTAGAAAGTCCTATTTCTGAAAAGGCTATATTTTTACTAAACAAAATTGCAAAGATATTGGCTTGAATATGTATCCAAATTTTACTAGCAATCTTAAGCAAAATCTTGCTTTAAGGATCTAATGCAGAGTACAAGCTCAGATAGAGTGAATTTGTATTGATTTCTCAACAAAGTAGGACAGCCTGAAGAAAGAATCTGTCATGGGAAATCCTAAAATGAATGTACCATAAGCGTTACGAATATCATTTTGTCCTTCATTTTTTGGGAGGGGGGCGGGTTGTAAAAGAGCCACCCTTCAATTTGGCAAATACCATGTTATTTGTTAATAGCATGAAGTATCATTATGTGTTACTAACCCATACCACACAAGCAGCAAAGTTTCATTAATATGCAAACCTGTACAAACATGCTGCTTAAGCAGCAGAACCAGAGAAAAACCACCCACAGGTACACACAGAAACAAGAAGAAAACACAACAAAGCTTACAATAGCAAAGACACAGGCCAGCTTAGAGTTCTAACTTATTTGAATCAAACACTTCATCAGCAGCCCCTTTGGCCCCTGAAATAAGTGGTCCATTGATTCAATCTTTCCTCTACACAAAGAACACAAGTCCCCCTGAAACCCCCAGGCAACAAGCCTGTCTTTTGTGGTTAACCTATTATGAATAGCCAGCCAGCACATAAACACATGTTTGAGAAATTGGGAATTTAGCATTTATATATCTTGTTTACAGCCATTCCACCTTATCCATACTCTCTAAAGGAATATAAAAAAGCCTACTCTTGCCATTAACAAGCTCATCAGATCTAGCAATAAGCCAATTCCATTTACCATTGAGTTGTGAAGTTGACCCAAAGTATAAGAGTGCTATTATGGCGAAATTTTACATTGTAGAACAGTAGAAGCACTAAAAATCTCACTATAAGTAATACCATAAATTTTAAATGCTATTATTCTCGAGTCTCGATTATCTCTTTGACTTTGAGTGCATGATTGATTAAAGGTACCAAAGGCACATGAATCAATAATTCACTTAGCAAAAGAATAAAATAATTCAATATACTGGCCTACTGGGATGGTTACATGTTAAGGTTATGAATAAGAATTAAGAACAATGCCAAAATGTAATTATCATAAACTCAATTTCTGAATAAAATAATAATAAAAAAAAAGAGACAAATAAAAACAAGTGAGCTACTAATACCATCAAAGGAAAAAACAAGGGCTTTTGTGTGCCTTTGGATTTGATTGGGGGCCAACGTAGAATGCTAACCACAGTTTTTAAGTATGAAATAAATATGCTTTGTTTTTCTCTACAAATTTGACATTGGATTCACATAACCAATAAAATACAATCAATAAAATACAAGACGAGCATTTTCAATCGGTTATACAAATTTGACATTGGATTCGCATAACCAATAAAATACAATACGAGCATTTTCAATCCGTGAAGACACTCTTGTCATCCTTAGATAATTGATAGCCCGATTATAAGATTCCTATGTCAATTTAAACTTCTGGAGGCTGATACTTCGTTTCAAATGAACCTATCTAAAGGGTTGTCATTTCAGAAAATTAACTCTTTCGTTTAAGAATATATTCCATTCCCTTGTTGCTTTAATAATGCTTATAAGTTATAATTGAACCCCCCAAACCTCTTACCTACGGTCCCTTGTTTCCTTGCCATCATTATCTCTACAAGATAAGGGTCTCTAGCCTTTGATCACCACATATATCAATTACACAATTGATTCCATTTGCACGGTTTTCAAACGATGTTTCAAACTTTGACACTTTCAATCCATCTTTAAGTTTTATAATTATTGTACGAGGCCTCCATTTTGATTGCCCATTCACATGCCCAACGAGACAAATCTGTTCTTGTTGTGTCCTAATTCTAATTCTAGTCTCGATTCCTCATCAAAGTATTCTACCTAATGGCCCATGATTGTAATAGGGACATATTAACCATAGGCTCATACCATGCTGAGATCCGAATGAAAATCTCATGTCTTGTTTTATTCTATACTTCACCAATCGAATCCTGTTATATATCCTTTACATTTCTTTTTTGATTTGCTGTGACCCTACTTTATATCTATTTGGGGCCATTCAGCACCCCAGTTGTGGGCTTGTGGCTCACTTGGTTCTTGTTGTGTTCTAATTCTAATAGGAGTCTCCCTCAACAAAATATTGTGCAACACACATGAAAGTGACTACTGGCCCTGGATTACGTGACTAATGGTCCATGAACTAAGTATACTGCACAAATATATATGGGGCCATTTAGCACAGCAGTTGTGGGCTTAATTGTGGCTCACTCGGAGAGACATGTTACGTGAAACTCATTGGTTTTTTTTAAGTACATGATAGTATTTGATGTACCACTTCATTTAATTCTTTGAGTGTATATTTGTCAAAATACTCATGATTGATAATAGCTCACAAAGATATTACCGATAAAGCGTTTCGGTATTTTTTTTCTAATGAAGCATGATTAAGATTTAGAAGTTTAGCTAAAATCATCCCTATTATTGGTCCATAAAATTCGCCAAGGGAAACAAGAGCCATCCAAGCTTTGAGCCGCCAGCTTCTGGTCCTACAAGCTGGAATCTGATGATAGCATCTGCATTACAAACCAATCCATTCCTTTCTGTGTGGGATTTGTCGGTAAAACCAAAAGGTCACGCCCACCATCAAATAGTTGTTTCATGCACTCCACTTCAAAGAATACTCATTGAGTAGTGGAAATTGGATATGGATTTTTTAATGATTTTTTTTTCTCTTATTATCAAAGAAATAGTTAGAAATACATATAGTGCATGTTTGGTTTAACATATACTCTTCCAAATGTCAAAGACAAAAATTATGCCTCTCGAACAGCAGACACGTATAAATAAAATCATGAACACGAACCTAATAATACAGCCATACAAGACAAGAAAGAGATTGAGTAATGAGAACATACATTGACCTATACTTTAAATATCTCTATACAGCTATACTAGAGGGCACTGAGGGTCTTATCAAATATCAGTATGGAGCAATTGTTTGGCATTGTCAAGAATATTTACAGAAGCCATTCAAATAAATCATAAATTAGTTGTATAATCAAAGTACAAGCTTAAGAACATATTTATGGAAGCAATTCAAATTAATCATAAATTAGTTGCATAATCAAGTACAAGCTAGAACATTTTCGGTAACCATTCAAATCAACTTGAATTGTTAATGACCTCCCTTTATAAGAAATTAATAGTCAAATACATATTTTTGGGAAATTATTATTGTGATTATGTAATTGTGGGACTTATATCATGATTTTATTTTTTGATAGCACTTATACCATGACTATATATATATATATGATAGCCGCCAATGGTTGTAGCCCAACCGACACTTATCCCATTCCCATTCCTCATGTCGTAGGTTCAACTTTGTCTCTTCTCTCCTCTATCCTACACACACACACACACACACTCGTCTCTCCTCTATCCTCCACACACACACACACACTCGTAGGTTCAACTTTGTCTCTTCTCTCCTCTATCCTCCACACACAGCGCCAATGGTTGTAGCCCAACTTATCCCATTTCCATTCCTCACACACACACACACACACTCGTAGGTTCAACTTTGTCTCTTCTATCCTCTATCCTCCACACACACACAGCGCCAATGGTTGTAGCCCAACTTATCCCATTCCCATTCCTCACACACACACACTCGTAGGTTCAACTTTGTCTCTTCTCTCCTTTATCCACACACACACACACACACACACACACACACAAGCTCTATATAAAAGATATCTCTTTTTTTTTTTTTTTCCAAATAAATTAATATAAGAGAGAAGAGAGATTTGAACCTTGCATATCTCTGTTGGAAACAAGTGGATGTATTAGACAAGCTCTATTTTCCTCCAATATCAATTTCTTCACAAACTTTAAAAGATATCTCTTTTTTTTTTTTTTTCCAAATAAATTAATATAAGAGAGAAGAGAGATTTGAACCTTGCATATCTCTGTTGGAAACAAGTGGATGTATTAGTTAAATTATAATGCTTTTGGCAACTTCAAAAGAATGTTAGTCAAACAGTTTTGATTGTTTCATTCAGAAATTATTCTTATTTTTTAAAATTATAATGTTTGCTGAACCGTTTACTTTCTTTGTAAATCATCTTTAATTCATTTTTCTTTTTATTTCAGCATACCAAAATTGTTCTTTTAGTTATTGAGGGTGAAATTAACATTAAACTTCGTATTTTATTTTTAATAGGGCATATTATTTAACATTACAGGCATATTGGCCCTTTGAAGGAAGTCTATTTTCAATGATAGAACCAATTGCATTTGATAGAGACAGGGCCGGCCCTAGGAATTATAAGGCCAGGGACGGAGCAAAAAAATGAGGCCTTCTATCTTTAAAAAAAAAAAAAAAAATCATTGAAAAATTACTCTACATACGGTTTCTGCTACAAAATTACTAATTAAACTTTTATATTCAATATTTTCTAACAAATCTTGTTCAATAGATAATATGGCTAATCCATTTAATCTTTCTTGTGACATAGTTGATCACAAGTAAGATTTTTATAATTTTAACTTTGAAAAACTTCTTTCAACAAATGCGACTGTGACAAGTATAGTCAATAATATTCTATATGCAATAGATGCATTTGGAACAATTCAATTCCTTGATAAAATTAAGTATATTTGTTGCTGTCTTTTTTTCTTTTGGTAAAATCTCTTGTAAGACTTTTAAGTCTGAAAATAAATCAATACTATCAAGATCAAAAAAATTATCAGGTTTTAAAAAACCTTCAAGATTAACATAATACTTTTTCAAATTTTCATAATTTAGTGAAGTTAGCTTCTTCACATCAAATAAATACCAAAAATTGTTCTAATACATACTTGGGTTAGAGAAATAAATTATTATTAGGCTTAATTTAAAGGCTTGTTTTAAATATATGGGCCTTTTTAATTTTTGTATATATAAATATATTGAAGTATTTCAATAAGGGCCTTAAAATTTTTTGGGATGAGGTCTAATTTTGAAGTGAGGCCTGGGGCGGTCACCCACCTCGCCCTTGCCCAGGGCCACCCCTGGATAGAGATATAATCACGAACCATGACATTTTGTTATCTTTTCATGCGAGGTCCTTATCTTGATAACCTTTATAACACCTTTAAAGAACTTAATTTGTCTCCTACTTATAGTGTGGGTTATGTTAATTACAATGTGATGCTACAGTGATGAAGACACAATTGGCCACTCGCAGGGCAATTTGGCATGACATCAAGGACCATCAATGTGGGACGTGTGATGCCTTGATAAATTATAGCCACAGAACTTACAAATTGATACTAATTATGAGACCTGTTTAGCAATTAATTAAATAAACGATACACTTAAATGTAAAATTTGATACTAATTGAGGTTTGTTTGAGTTAATCAAAACTTCTGTCATTGCTCAAAGTCGGTGGTTAGGTCATTTTGAAATTTGATACAAGTGTTCCTTACAATTGTACAACTGGTTTCATATTTTCATACTTTGCTTTTCCAATATGCTCCACATTCATAGCTGCTTTTTCTCATCTATAACCATCTCGGGCAATAATAACGAACACTTGTATAAAAACTATGATTAGATGTCACTCCTCCCACATTCACTTTAGATGTTTCTCTTAATAGTGGTTTCCAAGTAAGTTGCTCATCTTACCTCTCTATTATGACACTATGACATCATTGATAGGCAAGCTTTTTGCTTTTAAGGTTTAAACAACACTAAAATTACCCAACATTAGTTTCATGTGTAATGAAAGTAGCTTGGTTGAGTCAAATGGCTTACCAGAAAGATAATTGGGCAATGGCCCCCACCAACATATTCCAAGATGAGGAAAGTTATACGCTATGACTACCTCAGAAATCATGGAATGCAATTGCTTGGTGAAAATTAGGACGACCTGTATATTTTAAAATAGTAATTAGTTGCAATCAGATGGTACGTGACGACAACTTATCATCCGGTACACTTATTACAATTTTATCTTATTTTTTCCTAGGAACAACCAACGGGTACATGCCACACCTCCCTTTGTCTTCTACCTTCTTGGCTAGCTACATTTATTTGTAAGTTGTCATATATATGACAGTTTCTGAAAGTTTCTATGGTTGGGTTTACTTTGCGAAAAGTGGAAGATGACTAATTGGTTAATAATTTATTTATGTAAAAACGAAGAAGTATTCTTTATAATAATATTTCTTGGTGCGTAACTTGAATAATGAAACTGTGGAGTTGTTTAGAATTTAGATTACATTAACAAGGTTAATACCTTTTCAAAAATATTTTGGGCATCATATAAATTTATACAATCCAGAAAGTTAATTCATGTCATCTGAGTTATATACAGGGGCGTAGTCGGAACTTTTTACTTAAGAGGGTTGAAGTGATGTATTAATACGGGATTTTTAAAATTTTACTTTATATACCACATTTTCATACTTATTTTCAATTCCAAGAATTACTAAAACACTAAAATAAAAAATAACAAAAAATTGAGTTTTTTTTTTTAATAAAGTTAAGTGAGTTTAATTCTTACCTAAAGGAGATTCAAACAAATTTTGTGGGGACTAATAGTCTAATACTTATTTTTGGGGTTAACTCTAATTTTTGGCAAATAATATTTGAAGTTTTTTTTTTTAACCCCCCATAACTAAAACATTTTGGGGCTGTTTCATGATATATTTCTTAATCTTTGATATCTTTCACTAGATTAACTAGAAAAATTATAATGCATAAATCCAAAAGATCATTTTTTTTTTTAATATTATTACAATTGTTGAGAAAATAGCAAGTATGGCTCCAAGACATCGCTATAGGGGCTGCCCTTACCACATATCAAGGCACCCCCAAAACTCTTGCTTGGTAGAGGGACAAAAATTGTAATTAAGACAGGGCTAGAAATAAAATAAGAAGTAAAGTTGGATTTGATCTCTACTTTATAGTCCACACCACATGCATTTTATAACTTGATAAACATGATTGGTCCACAAAATATCTCATAAATATTCCACAAAATATCTCATAAATATCCCACAAAATATCTCATAAATATCTTGAATATGTTCCACTAGGTTCTAAGATATTCTAGACACAAAAACTTTATAAAGGAAAAGGAAAAGGCAACGTGAAGAGAGGCTGAAAGAGGGCTGCAAGGCTTAAAACTACAAAAGAGACTTGAGAGAGGGGGTCTCTCATGTGCTCGGACAAAGGATTTTACTGTATTTGTAGCTATACCTGATATATTACAAATCTCTATGTAGACGTAGACAAGTTACCGAACCACCTAAAATTATGTGGGTTGTATCTTTTTGCTTTGGATCAATTCTTGCTCTATTTTATCATCCAAACAAGTCTCCAATAGACTGAGATTCATAATGTTACAAAGCTTTTTTGCGGTTCTATTATTATTACAAAAATTGTTCCTCCACTTGGATATGCTTATATCACTTCCAATGGAATGTTTTGCTCACTTCATATTAGAGATTGAGATTCTAACTCTTGGACAAAGTAAACTGGCCTTAAGGTAGCTATAGGAACACCGAACACTGGCGCCTTGAACTTCTCTTTGGCATAGATTAGGCATATATAATTATATATAGCGCCGTGATCTTAAGCAAGAATCAAGGTGCCAAAAGGTGTTTACTTATATATGGGGAATGTAAAGAGAATTTTGGCTTGGAGAATTGGGATAAATTTTAAGTCAGGGCTAGGACAACATTCAATGGACTGATGTTGATTCGGGCCTTAAACTCTGCATTGTGTGTGAGGATGTTTAATAATGGCTTGACTATGCACATCATATATATATATATATATATATATATATATATATATATATATTAATATAATAGGTAGATTATACTGATAATCTCGATGTTTGGCAAATTAGATTCATTACACTATATTTTCAACAAATGACATTATTACACTCTAAAGTTTCCAAAATAATTTACAGTCCGCTCAAAAAATGGAGTGGAGAGTAAATTATTTTAGAGTGGAGTATCAAATATCAATTATTTTTGTTATTTTGAGAGGCAGAGTTTTTTTTCTTAAAAATTGGGTGTGTCAAGTATAAGTTCACTATATATTCAAGGGTGTCAGTGTAATTTATCCTAATAAAATTACTCGTTTGACCTTTCTTCAAAATATAGGAAAATTATTTAGTAGTTCTGGATTACAAATAAATACGTAGTCTGTCCCACTATAAATGCGAGAGGCAAACTATGTATTTCTTTATAGTCTTGTACTACTAAATAATCATTCCAAAATATATAGAGAGAGGCCACTTATTGACTCATTGGGTAAGTGGAGTCAAGTGGCCAAAAGCTAAATTAGTGGAACCAATCACCAATTTTATATGTGTTAAGGTTTTACTATTTTAAAAATCTCCTCTAGCACTCCTCGAAGTCATTTCTTATGAGTTCCTTTCCATGATGGTAAAACTACTCTTTGAACTGAGCATATAGTAGAATACGTTTATATCTGTGCCAAGGTTATCTCACTTCACCTCATCTTTACTAGGGTTGCTGGTTAAATGGTTATTAAATTTTAATGATCACTGAGGTTGGTGCCTTCAACACATTTTGACCAAGACATACACATAGATGTATACTTAACAAGAGAATCAATTTGGATAGTGGCAACAAAGCGTGATGCATAATGATTGAACCTTTTAAAATAAAATGATGCTCAAATGTATCATTGGTAAGGACTTCGACCAAACCCTCATAAAATTTTCTACAACCTAATTGTAAGATCTCTAGACTACAAATAAATAATTTTAATTTTTAGTGCCTCATCTAATTATCTGGAACCCATTTCCTTTTTTCTTTTTTCTTTTTAAACCAGAATAAAATTCCATTAAACTTAGCAAAAGGTTTCAATTACAATGTAACCTGTCTCCTATTTAAGGTGAAGGAATATACAACATATATAATATACCCATGATTATTTAATTGTTTTCTTAGCATATATAATCTAAAGTGATGTTTTTGCCAGGTGAAAACTGATAAAGCCCATTATGATTTTCTGGCTTCCATTAGATGCATGTTCATGGCAGCAATATCCTAGGCTCCTAGCCTCCTGAGAAGTCAACGAAATATTTATATATATATATATATATATATATATCTATATATTTGTTACACGGCGTTCTTCTTTAATTGTACCTAAGGAAAGTGCAGCTAACTATATTTTGCTTTAACATGTATAAAATTAAGCATGAAATTACTCACGTAAAGCTAGGTTTAGGGGTAGGGCACAAACGATACCAAACATCCTAGGCTAGATGTCAAATAAGATGTCACGTTCATGAATTGACAATCCCATTTTGCTGCTTATCGTCAAGTTAGACGTGAACATACCATATTAGTCAAGCTAACATTCTACGCAATATCCCTTCTCAAATTTGGGAAATTTCTTACCGACAATATTTGTCACAATTCAAAGACGTATTACTGTATTAGTCACATACGTGATACTCCGAAAAGATAGACCACTAAAAAAGGGTGATTTTTCATATTCATTATAGCAATTCAAATGAACGTAGTATACGTTGTATGGAAAACTCAACACAATGTCTACAGACTCTATACAATGATTTTTTATGGTTCAAATTCATACAATATATCCAAGGGACCACCAAGTATTCCCAAATAGTTAAACCATTTTTTTCCTCGTTTCTATTTTTTTATTTTTTATTTTTGGAATTACATATGAATATGCTACCAACTCCAATGCAACTATTCAATCCGAGAGGAGTACTGATGGCATGATGGAAGTGCATGCTATATATGAGCACTTTAATTTAGCTTATGTTTTAATGTGATACTTCAAATTTTTTGTATTGGATTGGATATAAGTCTAGGCTACTTGGATGTGTGCTAAATCTCATGTATATATATTGAATATATACTAGGTTGATTTAGACTATATAAACGGTTACAAAAGAATATCTAATTATACCTTGACGATTTATTTTGAGATATAACACATGACTGGTGCTTCCTCAAAGCTTAACACTTAGTATGTGCAATCATACACATTACACACATGAAATTTAGGTATTCAGCTTGGCAACTCAGTTCAATCGAAACATATCAATCAAACAATATCCTTAATTAGTAATGTCTCCTTGGTTATCATCAATTATCTTCATAAAAAGAACCTCAAAAAATAATTAAATAACAAAAAAATATTAGTATTTCCTTTCTTGGTTACCATTAATTATCTCTATAAAAACAAGTAAACAAGATTTAAGAACAAAAAAAAAAAAAAAATTGTTCTTTTCTTGGATTCTCCCTCCCCTTCCAGTTCCCCGGCAAAAGAGAAAATAAGATACGATATATTTCCATATAATTCTGGTGCTCTATACATCTTATCTTACCTTTTTCTTGTTTTTGGATGAGTATATCACATCTTACTTGGTATAAAAGGTGGTCGCCTTTCCTACACCTTTTTTTGGTGCACACGTTAGGTGAGACCCAAGGATCTCACTCTTTGTCGACAACACAATAACATACTGATCCTCAATGATGACCTCCTACCAATATGACCATGCCAAGTCGTGACACATTTGTTGGAGGTGTTAATTGTGTGAGAGGAAACATCAAATTCCGACTTAAAAGTCAACATAATGCCATAATTAACTTGTCAAGCTTTTCAATATAGTTAACGAATTCGAGTTAGACTCCACCAAAGCATGGAGATCATGATTACATGTATAGAAAGAAACAATTTCACAGCACCTAAAATAGCTGACTTCTATAAAATGATAAAGGTGAACAAAAAAAACATAATTATTAAGGAAAAGATAATAATAATGCCGCCAAATCTCAAATATACCACTTTATTATTTATTTGAATACATGTGTTTTTTTTGTCTATACTACGTACATATACCTAGACTGTAGGAAATAACACTATAGTTTTATATTGGTATACTGAATATAGTTCAGTTATACTGACAAGTGGGATAAAGGGTCTGATGATGATGGTGATGATGATTTCGTAAAGCTCCATATATCATTCTCGGTATTGTAGACTTGTGACAATTGACCTAGTCTACTGGAACGTAGGTCTTGTAATTGCACATCATCATGATGAGGGGCACAGAAAGCCATGTTGGTGTCACTAAAGCAAGATAATTGCTTGGATGTCTCTTCTTGGCCATTAAGCTGAGAAGCTACCATTCGATCAAAAGCAACCCAGTCACTGAGCCTAGTTTTGGGGTCATGATCAATTGGGGTTGTGTGATTGTCACAGCCAGTAGCACCTTGGATGGTTGGAGGAGGTTCAGTTTCAGTGAGCATGTCATCAAATGATTGATAACAAGCTTTGAAGCTATGGTCTTGATGATCGAAGGGTGAGTTATTGATTGGAAGGGAAGGAAGAGTTGGACTCTCTAGCCTTGGGAGATGCATGAACCTATCATGGAGCTCATTGATGTTGCTTGTTTGCTTTGCAGTCAGAAATCTCAAGCTGTTACTGTTGTGGTCAGAGATGTTAATGTTGTTGAATGCCTCATTTTCAAGCTTGCAAGTCCTTCCCATGTACATAAGTATTTGATCCAGGACCTCATCATTTCTTGAAGCTAGTAACTCATTGTTGGAATCCATAGACATAGACGAGGATTTAGGACTCTCTAGAGCTTTCTGATAATTCTTCTTCTTGAATACACGGCAAACCACCCACCCATCTTCGGCCATTGACTCTGCTACTGAATTAGAAACCTGAATGCACATAATTTATTTCAATATATATGAATCGAGATTCAAGAGAATGGCAAAAAAAAAAAAAAAAAAATGTTTTCTTAACAAACAGTACAATAAAAGAAAAATCTTTCGTATAAACTTGAACTGAAATTATAAAAATTATTATCAATTTTATTAATTATAAAATGTTTATAAAATGACTTGAAAATAAATATGATTGGTGTGACATCAATAACATAATAAATAAGTATTTTACTTACTTTTTAGTATATTCTTCCATAATACTAATTTCTAATATTCTTTGTTGAAAAGAAAGTAGCAAAATACGACTTTTTGATTGTGAATGATAATTATATATTAGAAGGCATATTGAAGAGAATGGCTTACGCTAGTGTCATGGATGTTTTCATCTAGCCTATACTCATGCATGATCCAATCTGATTTTTGGCCATGTGGAGCTCGTCCTTTGTAGAACACTAGAGTCTTCCTCAATCCAATTCTTTTAAAGCCGCTATAGATGATCTTATCTCGGCCTGTGGCCTTCCAAAACCCAGCCGCTGTGGCACGATTTGTTCGAGTCCCCGTTGGGTACTTTTTATCTTTGTGACTGAAAAAGTACCAATCATTCTGTGGGGTGGATCCAATCTTGCACTTCTCTACAAAGCTCAAATGCAAAGCAGACATAAAATTAATAAATCATTATTCTGTATGTATATTGACCACCTTAAAATAACAACAATTAAATATTAATCCCAAAATCTTCAACATTCTAAATATATATATATATTGTAAATCCAGCTGGAAATAAAAAGAAAAAATGAGAGAAAGAGGCATTACCTTGAATGTCCCATGGCTCGAGCTTATTGAGATCAACTTCGCGGATTACATCAAGATCAATCTTCTCATAAGCAACTTTCTTCCTCAGATAGTAGTGAAGAAGTTCCTCTTCTGTGGGATGAAATCGAAAGCCAGGAGGAACCTGAGATTGACCATTTATGGAGAGATTCATACCTTCTGCCATTAGCAGGAATTGTCCTGCTATACTAATGGCCTTAAAAGTCTTAAAATCCCCTCAAAATTTGTCTCCCAGAGTATAATTAAACAAAGAAATTAACAATGAAACAAAGCAATATTTGGTACAGAATGAGAGAGGAAAGGAAGAGAAGAAAATAATGGGAGAGGAGAAATAAAGGACAATAACCAAGGTGTGGGGATATGCGTAAAGGGTAATGCAGTCATGATAATTTATAATGGTTGTAGGACATGGGAAAGGTCCAAAAATGCATGAAAAGCTTTGGTATCATGGCCATTAGTGTACTTAGTGTGGGGTCCAATGCCCTCGAGAAGAACCAGCCACCTAAAAAACAAAGAGGATTAGAGAGAGAAAATAAAATGTAGAGGTTTTCGTGGGTCCCAAAATATAGGTAGTAACCATTGGGTCACCCAAAATGCGTTAGAGAGGCAACAAATATATAGTGAGAGCGGGAGGCACGCTTACATCTCAACTATGACATTCGACCTTAATATCTCAATGACAAGTACCTCTAAAACCACCACTATTCAAAAGAATCTCTTTCTCTCTCTAGATATTACTCGTTTTACTTGTGCAACCAACTCAATGACAAAGGGGGGTAGAAAGAGAGAGATGATGGGGTCGGAGGCACTGAGCTTTCATGGTCCCGTGGGGAAAGAAAGACATGATGGGCTTCGTGGAGACTAGTTGAGTTTCGATCTCCTACTATTAATTTTATTTACACTATCATGCACTGCACCCACCAAATGCACTGCATCAAGGCATCATATTTTGGATGGTACAAACTAAAAGTGACACACCAAGACCCTCAAGGTACAAAACGAACTGTACAAAATTATAGTAGTGAATGCCATTTTGGGAAATAATAGTTGGTATAATTTACGCAAAAATGGAATGCGCGCACTTGGCTAGACTCTTCAGAGATGTCCTAAATCACCCACTTCAACGGTGAGAGACTGGTCCAAAGGCCAATCTTTGCATAATCTGGATACTTTCTTTCCATGGTTGTACATGGAAGCTGCTGAATCTTTCATTCGCTAAAAGAAATTAAACCATTTCCAAAGTAATGCAACCATTAGAGAGAGTATATATATGTGCAGCCTTGCATTATAGTATATGATCGATGAAAGTGTCGTAGATGCAATGTAATTTTTGTTAGACCGAAAAATAATGTACTACTTGAAATCTTTCATCATCACCATCAAAATGAAATATAACACTAGCTCCGGACACAATCGTCCTTAATTCCCTCGTATGAATCACTCGTGTAGTTGAATTAGACTAACATCAGAAGCAAATTTCAATTGTGTTTCTTCAAAACAATATTATATGCATGTGTTTTAGCGATTCAGTCGTTTTTTTTTTTCTCAGAATGGAAGCTTAATATTGTGCCACCTGCACCTTAAATGGTAATCTGGACCACTAGTTGATTGTCAGGTCAAGTAGCTAGGAGAGAAAGGTTTCTTTTCTCTCTCTCTCTTTTTTAAGGGGTCATTTCATTATATTTTGTTACACTATGATTTCTGATAGGATAAAATGACCAAAAAAAAAAAAACATAGGATAAAATGACAACAAAAACATGTGATTGACCCTAATTAATTTGTTGAAAATTCAAAATTGATATTAAAATTTTGGAACTAATTAGAATTTTGTTATTATTGTCGTTGTTGTTCGCATTTTGCTAATTAGAGAAAGGAGAAAAAATTGTAGATGGTGTTTGGAGACGCTATTCACAATAGTACTCTATTAGAGTAAAAGTGTCACTTAAAAACTGTATATTTACATGCAAATCTGTATCACACTGAAATGATAACTTACGTTATGCCTATTTTTTTAGGTCTTTCACTTTGATGTAATGAAAAATTAAAAAGAACTAATACTTTTCACTGCTTGCTACAAGCACAATGGTGATGGGGTTTGGCTAGTACCATACTAAGAAAGTTGTTTGCTTAACCAATGAGTGATGTCATATCTTGGCTATAATTAACTTGGGCAATTTTTGGTATTTCACTTTAAGAGTTTCTTATATAGTTAAGGGAAAGTTTTTTTCTTTTTTTGGACTATAGTTAAGAGAAAGCTAAGATGACCAGTTGGTCACGTTGAAACAAGTACGTGCCAGCAACTAATTGAATAACTCCTGTCTAGCTTAGGTCATTATTTGCATCACGAACTATTGCTCATTCAGCACTTGTTTTTTCTTTTCTTTTTTCAAAGAAAAAATATATATGATTTTTGAGAGTTTGGGGCACCAAGAACTTCATTGTATAATTTGTATTATAGCAAAGCAATCAAAGTGCATCATGTGGGGTGTATCAAGTATCACTATATGTGTATCTTAGTCATTCCACGTTTAACTACCTTAATCACTACAAGTAGCTAGCATTCACCATGTGGCCAACACTCACTCATATTAGCACTGAGGAGGGTTATCAAGTATGGGAGACTAAAAGTTTCACCGACATACTTTTAGCCACTTGCCAATTATATTTGTGCTGCTCTCCCTTTCTCTCATATTCAAGTAACGGTACCACTAAGCACTAGACACTTGTGTATATTCCGTTATAAGGTCATGTGTCTTAACCCAAATCATGATCCTTATGCCTCCAAATTCTATGACTAATCATGATTTTTGGGCGACAATTGATGGAACAACCACTTCTTACTAACCTGCACCATAGACATCTCATCTCCTTATCAACTTATTTAAATCTTGTTGTAGTTGGTTGTAGTTGAAATTATTTTATTCTTATCTAATTACCATTACATATTTCCAAAATTTCATTTAACCCTGATAAAAAAAAACATTTGTACTTGCCCCAAAAAAGATAAAAGATAATAAATTAAAAAGTTTGTCACTCTGGCTTTTAAATGACGTGTATTGTGACAATAAATTTGAATTCTAGAAAGAGAGAGAGAATATGATGATTAGTGGCACAGTTGACTAGCATTTGTATAATATAATTGTAAGGTAGACGATGTTGAAGTTTGCATGAGAAGCAATGTTAGGATGTCATGCTGTTGTTAAAAAAGCTTCATGTTGTGTCATAATACGTGTATGTACTATGTGTCAAAGATGTAGAAATTTCTCTCTCCTCCAACGAATAAATACTATTTATCCTATTTTTTATGTTTAACTTTATATTTCATTGACTACAATATAATATGTATTAGATTATGGTTTTTATTTATTTATTTATTTAAATCTTAGTTATTTTATAAGGAAAGAAAAAAAAAAACATATCACAGTTAGTAAAGCATAAAGTAAAATACAAAAAGTGAAATAGAAGATTTATATTCCTCTCCAACCATCTTTTTATTTAATCCAAAAGAATAAAATAGGAACTGAACTTTTAACACGAGTCTTTGCTCTAAACATTTTTCTTCTACATTATATAAACATGGTATATATATGCTTGGATATTACAATCTTGATTAGGAAAGATTTATAAACTAATGTGAGTATTTAGTTATCAAGCTACGCATAGCATAAAGTCATTTTCATGAGCACATAATTGGATAGGTTCAAGTTTAACAACTTGATAAAAAAATTATAGTATACCTTACATTAGCTTTTTTTCTTTTTTCTCTTTTCACTTTCGTACCGGTGTTGAATAATCAATGTTTCAAGAAGTGAAAAAGAAATGTTGATGATTTAGGGAAAACATGAACATGTTAGGACCCCATTGCTTCCATATATACCATATAAAATTAATGAATGAAAGACCCATGACTCTTAGTCTTGGGCCATGAAGGGTTACACCAATATAACACGACAAATTACCCCTTGGTTCTTTTCGCAATTTGTGATTCCAATTTATAGATTGTTTCCCATCAACCCAGCTGTCTATGCGATCTTTGTGGTACCTCTTTCTCCTAGCCTTTAGGAAAAGTCAAGCGTTCAAACTTTGTTTAAGGGGTGAGCAGAGTTTAAAAGATTTGAGGGAAATTAAAGCTATACGCCCATTTTATGTAGCTCATATGTTGTAACATTTTTACTAATTTAATAAAACAAATCCAATAAATGAATGTAGAATATATTGAGACATCTGGAGTTCTAAACAATCACAAACATTAAGATTTTTTTGTAACAAACATTAAGATAAGGTGCAAAGAGAAAACTGTACCTTTTAAAAGAGAGGGTAACATCATAGCTTTCAATTTCATATCAAAAGCATCTTACTTTATCATGTTGCATAGGTAATTATTGTAGAATTCACCTCTACGGAGTAATTGCTCTTGTCCCATCAGAATTGAAAACTTCTCAAGCTCTCTTTCTTCGCAATTCACATTTTCATAGAAAAGAAAGTCTGTACCTAGCTAGTAAGTCAATCAATATTACTATCGAAGCATCCGAACAATTATTTGTACGTCTCTAATTTCTGTAAGTTACCTCAAGATCACGGCGCTGCTATTCTTTGTGTCATGGTGACGAGAGAGGCTGTAATTAAGCTACATTCACGTGTGCTATCATCGAATCTGGAAAAACAATAGGAAATTGAAAGAAATGAAAAATGAGGAGAAATTACACCATGATAAGGATTAAGGGTGCTCTCAGGAATTCACAAAAGACACAGTTTATTTGACAAACTTTTAAAAAAGGTAACTTTTTGTCAATGTTATATCATTCAATAAATTCTTATTAAATATGTTTTTTAACAAATTAATTATTTGATTACATTTTCGTCATACCTTCTATTTTTGTAAAAATATCAAAACGATCTTGTATCAATAACTATTTCATCTATAAAATATTTAAATATCAAACTTAATTTATTTATTTTAAATTTATACAGAAAACATTAGTTTAAAATTAAATAATAGATATTTGATTAACATAAAATTTCATGGTACATGTTAAGAACAAAGATAACGGGTAAGGAACTAATGGGATTTTTAAAATATTTAACTTTTGATGGTATATATAATGTTAACAAAGAGTTCATATATATTTATTTTGCTTTAAGTATAGTATTTCCTTGTAATATTACTAAACTTATATTTATGGTCCTATATCATTTGAATTTGTTGCAGTTATCAGTTAGCAAACTTCAGGGACTCAATTTGACTAAGTTTGTGAATACTTGTGGCTTGGGTTCACCATTTTTTTTTTCTTCTTTCTAAAATGCATTCTGTAAAAGTGTTTTCATAAAAATATGATTTTAACATGACTTCTTAGCTAGATTAATGTCGAGCTGGTATTTCTTTATGTTTGGTCAATTCTTTGTCTTCTAAAAGCATTAAAATATTCAAAAAAACACTTTTCATACTCGGTGGGAAAGCCACTTATGTCTTGGGGTCCCCAAAATTTTAATTTTTGACCCCCAAAATTTTTTTATAATATATTTAAACAATTTTTTTGGTCTGAACATATATAAAACATATTTAAACTTTGCAAAGATTGCCCCTAATAATAAGAAGTTAAGAATCCCTCCCCGGACGGCAAAGGAAAAAGAAAAAGGAAAAAAAAAATTGATTGACTAACCAATTGGCCCCAAATAAAAAAGTAACCAAAAGAATCTGTTTCTATTTAATAAAAACAATATGTTAATTTTAACCGTCTTTGTCTTTGGTGCGTGTTGTCTAGTAGTAGTCGGAAGTAAGTGGTGAGTTTTTAATAATATATATATATATATATATATATATATATATATATATATATATATTTTAATTCGATAGTTGGAAAATGAAATTTGAATTCTAGATGTCTGCATTGAAGATACTAAGCCATGGGTTTCAGATGATAGGTGTTTGTGCTTTTTACTGTTTAGGTGATTTTAAAATTTAAATAATAATTTTAAGACGTGATTTAACTACAAACCGATTTGTAGTTTAGGGCTACGAACTCACTATGTGACAACTAATAAAATAATCCATGTATACTTTTAATCATATGACTTATTTAATGAGTCATGTGACTTGTTTAAATAATACATGTGGATGGTCTTATGAGTTGCCACATAATGAGTTTGTAACCCTAGGCTACAAATTGGTTTGTAACTCTAGTCTACAAAATGGTTTGTAGCTAAACCATATCCATAATTTTATTAATACTAATGCTGACAGGTTAGTTGGTAAAGACTTTGTAATAAAATTTGTAGTAGTTCTATCACTCTGTCATCCTTACTTATATTATTTCAATATCAATAAAGGTAACAATGCCTTTTAAGGAGGTGACCTGGTAATAGAAAGCTCTTGCGACCCTCACACATGTAAGTTCAAGAGTTATGAGTCGGTTATGATAAAATCATCGTCCAAATGTACCCCATGTCATGGGTTTTAGTGGGAGGGGACAGTGACCACACTTGTGAGTTCCATTGTCTTGATTATTATTTAAAAAAAAAAAAAAAGTTTATGTACAAATAATTTTGTACATATAGTATATTTATTAGTAATAACTTACTCTAGTATTAGAAAATTAAATCATATCTTTCACTTAGAGAGAGAGAGAGAGAGAGAGAGAGAGAGAGAGAGATGTGTGAGTTGAGTTTCTTTTTATTGGTGTATCAATATTCAATACCATATCTCTCCCAACAAAAATTTATGACTCTGTCACCATTAATACTCTGAATTTTAGAAGTTCCCATTTCAAGTAAAGCTTACAACGTAAGATTTCAGTATATGAATGTCAGATTATAGATCATATAATTCTAATCCTACAAATCCAGAATACACGATCCCAAATCTCCATCTTAAAAAGAACAGAAGTGGTAGTTGGGTATTATAAGCCCATTAGTATGAAAATCTTAATTCAAAGAACACTTGTTATAATTTTTTAAATAGCCCATATAAATTACAAAGAAATGAAACAATTAAGATCATAGGTGGCCACCAAAAGATTGAAATGCAGGTAATTTGGCAAGTAGCTTCAGATTGATTTGCTTTAATTACTTTAGTTAAACTAGTTAGTATATCAGAATTGAAGTGAAATGAAGAAACAGAGCACAAAGCTCTAAGGGTTAGTGCAAAAGAAAGAGAGAATAACAAGAAGTTTACTAAGTGTTTCAATTGTATTATCTTGCTAACTTTACAATGTACAGCCTCCACTATATATAGGCTAAGCCACTTGGAGATTAATCAAAAGCCTCCACTATATATAGGCTAAGCCACTTGGAGATTAATCAAAACTGAATAACAAACTTATTACATTTTGGAGGGAAAAGAAAACTATTAACAAACTTTCAGTAATCAGTTTGAAACTGATTTTAGTTACAACACGTGATTATCATGTGTTTGTTAATTGATCTAATCTATGCAAGTAAACGACATGTGCTTCACTTCCTGATCTCCTAAGCTACTTGTCGTTTTCCTTCAAAGGCTGCACTGCAACTTCAACATAGTACTCGTAGATACACTCCTCAGTCCTCAAAAGATAATAATAATTTGTGTTTCGAGTTCAATCAAACCATTTTTTTTTTTTTTTTAAATATATGGGAGGGGGATTTAAACTCTAGTTGTCTCCATTAGAAATATTAAGAAGTGTCAATTAAACTACAAGGATCTTGGCAGTTCAATCAAACCATTAAATTGACATTTAGTTAGCGAGTTAATGGATGCCTTCCTAAAACAATGATTATCATTTAAAGGATGCCTTCAAGTTGCATAAAAGAATTAACAAAATTATCTGGAAAAGTGTACACACAAATAATTCGAAAGTTTTCAAAGTGTCTGGCCCTTTTTTTTTTCTTCTTTTTTTAATAATGAAAAGTGTCACTCTAGATTCAACATAAAATATGATAAATATTTATGCTAGTATTTTTGGTTTTTGTTATGATGACAAATTGACAATGTAATAGTATTATTACCTAAATTCAAATGTATATTTATTGCACATGAATCATTTATCTATTTAATGACTTCATGTCTTATATAACAGGCGTATGCAATCTCACTAAAAAAAAAAATGGTAGTTGCCATCTCTTAAAACCAACCATATATGCAGGATATATAGTTAATTAAAATCACACCTCCTATAATTCAATGAATGAAACCTTTGATCATGTGGTATAGCACTTAGGGTTTGGCATATGGTCGAACATTAATATAGGATAGTGTTATTTGAAATGGTTCAATTTACATTTGTGAATATCCCCTAGTTCCTTTATCTTCTCCAGAGTTCTTTTATTACGTTCATAATTGTACATTAGGTCATGTCTGAGGCAAGGGTGCAAGGCCCCATTTGCCAGATCAAAGATTAAATCGTTTAAAGATGATTTAGCAACAACCCATTCTCCTGAAGTTTCTTATATTCAATCAAACATCGAGTTTGTCTGAACAGAATCTTGATAAAGCAGCTTTACGCTAAAGTAACGATGCCATCAGGGGCCATTATTAGTGAATGATTTAGTTGAGGTCAAGATTTTATATCAGTAGGGACTCTTATTGAAGAGATATATGAAAATTGAGAGTAATTTGCCCCCAAGATTGGTACTGCCTGACATGGTACAGCTCCATATCTAAGATAGGTTTTTGCTAGCTAGCTCCAATTGTGCTTCAATTAAACTTTGTGGATATATATTCACGTGGCAGGGCTGCTCCAGATTTCACGCAATACTATAAAGGCCTGGAAATTTTTATTATTTTCCCATCTTGTACCTTTCTTTTCTCTTTTTCTCGTGCCCATTGTGCTCTTTAGAGCTTTAGGAAAATATTAATTAATTAATAACCAAAAGCATATTGGCATCACTTCAATCTTGATCGAATATTATATCAATTCAGAGATATTGATTCCACTAAAAGAGAATTCTCATCTAATGTCAAAGATAGGTTATATTATTTCATTAAGAGAGAGAGAGAGAGAGAGAGAGAGAGGATTAACTCAAAAATATCTAGGAATTGTTTTGGCTAATTCAATCAAATTCTCTAGAACGTGAAGGGTCACTTTAAATCAATCAAGCTTGATAACACGTAATTTGTTTTTTTTTTTTTTTTTCTTCCTTTTTTTGGCACATGGCAGCCACATTAGCCTTTGGTCAAGTTTTTTTTTTTTTTTTTTTACCTATATTTAAAAAAAAAAAATACCTAAATTAAGTAATTACCCAGTCAAGATTTTTTTTTTTTTTGCAATTAGCCCATCCTAAAATTTTCTGCCTTTGCCCCTGATTGGCAGCAAGCAAGGTTAAGTGCTATGGACTTTAACTTAGATGTTATTAATTCAATATATGCTACCCAAAAAGACATAGAATAATTAAAAAAAAATGTTAAAGTTACTATTAATTTTATTACAAAAAACTTATAAAATATTGTGACAAGTAATATTATTGATGACACATTAACATCAAAATTAATAAATAAATTTCTTAATTACTTTTTCATTTTGCATTTTAAAAATTTATACATCATTTTTTTTAAGCAAATTGATACATCAATTTGTAAGACTTACAAATTTAACAAAATTTGTAATATCTATAGTATCACTCAATGACTCATCTATGGTCGACTTTACCTATAGGCTATTTATTGACTTTTTAATAGGAAAAGTGGTCAATGTGTGCCTAAAAAATAACTAACCCATATATTCTTCTCTCTCTCTCTCTCTAGAAGTATCCAATCACTATCAAACCTACTCTTTCCCCTTTTACCCATAAACCTATTCTCACGAATCACATTTAAAGTAAAAATATATTTAATTTATTCCTTATATATATTAAGCTTTATACACAATTGATGTGAAAATTTAAATATTAATTTAATTTGAAGTGAATCCATTTTTAAATGTAAAGGTTGAGGTTATTGGATGGTTATATTATCAAGTGAAGCTATAATAGTCCCTTTGATAAATTAGATTCTATTGTTCTACATTTTAAATTTTTATTTTATTTTGTTTCGTATTATAATTTTAGATTATTGCAGGTGCTTCTTTTATTCGTATATATTTCAAATTATAATTGTATCTTAAAATTATATAAATCTGGATAAGAATTTTAATTTTTTTTATAAGGAATAGAAAAAATTAAATGAATCTGAAAAGGGATCTATTCATAAATTTTTTATTAGTAATAAACAATAACAAAAATGTAGGTGAAAATATTTATGGTTTGTATTTATTTTAAGAATTTTTTTTTTTTTTTTTTTTATAAATTTACAAATAGAAGAAAATACTCTAATTGATGAACTATACTACATAAAAAGATTAGATTCTATTCCCAATGCACATATTGCTTACAGAAGTTCTTAAAATTTTAAAATTAATAAAATCCTACCTAAGATCGATTATGTCACAAAAAAATGATTAAATAATTAGTCATATTATAAATTGGAAAGCATGCTAACAAAATTTAAATATAAAAACTTCATTATTAATTTTTCATTTTAAAAACTGAAAAAATAAATTTTAATTAAAATAAATATTAAATATAAAATTAATAAATATATATATATATATATTATTAATTATTTAATATAAGAAAAAATATTTTGAATTATAATCATATGCCTTAAATTATATTGAACCGATCTTAATTAGACTAGTCTCAGAGAAGATGAGAACGTTACACCCGCATGACAATGCCACATCAACTCATTAGGACACATATTATGTCATTATGCATGAAAGACAAGACTTAGGTACTTGCACATTTATGAACATCTTGGCAACAACGTGCATTATTGTTTTTTTCTCAGCAACTTGAAGGTCTATCTTTTCGTAAAGGTCAAAAAGCACCTCTCGTCTGGTATCTTTCAATGCCAACTAAAAATTGATTTTTGATGAATTTACTATTAAGGTCTAAATTATTGCCTTTTGTAGCCGCTATATGGCCCTCATGGCCTCATCAACTTTTCCCTTCACGTTTCATTACTTTCTTTGAGATTCTGACAACTAATCAAACCAATTAGCCATACAATCAAACCTTTGTCAACAGGTTATTTCAGCGGCTTTAGCGGGCACATGTTGAAGGTGGCAAACTGGCAATATATTCTTCATGCATTGATTATTCACCAACAATATCAGTAATAAACAACTAGCCTCCTCACATGCGCGAGGCTCTTTTTTATTTTTTAGGCAAATTGTAGGTTAATTTGATGACGGATAAAAAACGAAAAAGAAAAAACTAAATTTAATTTTATTGCCATTATAAATTAGAATTTCAATTTGAAAATTACACTTTAATATTGATTCTAATTGCATCCAATAGAAACAAAAACAATTTGAGAAGACCAAAGTCCAAGGTTGTTAAAATTGGGATCCGGATCGTAGGATCTTACGATCCTACGATCTCACATATCGAAAAAGAGCCGGATCGGGGTAGGATCACACACCCCAATAAGATCGGTAGGATCCGTAGGATTGGTAGGATCATCCGATCCTATGATCCTACTCCAATCCCACTAAACATACTATTTGGGCCAATTTATATTATAGATTGATGAGAAGTACACGAGCTCAATAGATAAAAATAACTCAAATGATTAAAACCAATCTTTTAGCCCAAAAAACTTGTGAAATGACAAAGAAATCTCTCTCTATTCTTAATTAAAATCTAGTCACACCCCACACAATACTCAGCTCCCCAAATCCCTAAACCCACACGCTGTGTCGCTGCCGCTGTGCCTCTGTCATTGCCTCCGTCGCTTCCAACCTCGCCTGCTCACCTTCAACTCTTTGTTATCTCAAACTCTTACTATATCACTATGTATTCTTAACGTTTACTAATATTTTTCTGTAGATTCAGATTATGATGATTATAATGATAGGAATCTTAGAATGGATGATTGAATGTTTAGCTTATGACTTATATACTATTGATATTTAATGTAGTTATTTACTATTTCACTTATTTTGTACTTAATTGCTAACTAATTAGTAATTACTTATTAAATTTTTGGATAAATTGTGTTGAGAATTAGGCATATATCTTTTGTCAATATAGATGTAGCGAATAACGATGTATCAACCTCATGTATGGTATAAATTACATTATCTTGAAGCAAAACTCTTTTTTTTTTTTTTTAATGGATAATATCATAATTTTAATGAACATTTAACATACAAAGCCATTATTAATGTGTTTTTACACTTTTTCCGACAAATAAGTAGGATCTTACGATCCACGATCTGATCCACGAAGTCCCTCCACCGATCCTGCTTAGGATCCCGATTTTAACAACTTTGCCAAAGTCAAGAAAAGACAAATCTAAGAAAAAAATTATATATTATAACTTAGTTAACTTGAATGAGCAAATAAAATTAAAGCTTATCTAATTGACATTGTGAAAAAGAAAAGAAAAGAAAAAAATTTATTTGAAGAGATCCATCGCCACAGATATAAGGTAAAACACATTTTGTTTAGTGTGAGATGTAATTACTGAGTTGGCTTTCAATTGCTTAGTTACAAGTATAAGGTAAAACACATTTTGTGAGAGATGTGTTACTGCTTGGTTACAGGTGTGAGAGATGTGTTACTGCTTGATTATATGTATAAAGTAAAACACATTTTGTTTAGTGTGAGATGTAATTGCTGAGTTGGTATTTTTAATTGATATATATTAATTTTATTAGGCCACATCTTACGTATTGTTGGAAATGTATATTCAAAGATTGCAGATATGCTCCAATGAGAAAGATAGGTAACCTCCACAATTAATTTCCTAATCCAACTGCAACTACCCATTTTAACTATTTATTATCCGATTAGATATTTTGCAATTCAAATGTTCAATCATCAATTAGTGAGAAAGATAGATAACCGTCATAATTAATTTTCTAATCCAACTACAACTACCCAATAATCAATGAGTGAGAGAGAGAGAGAGAGGTAACCTCCACAATTAATTTTCTTAATTATCCACCATCTGACCCCCTTCACAATCACATATTTATGCTGCTTTTTCTTCAATTTGTTTTCGAGATGAAATTTATAGCCATATAGGCAAACTTGCCTGTAAAAATTTCAACCAACTTTCAAATCTCTTACTTGTTCTCTTTTCGGTAAAGAGGAATGGCCGAGTCTCCGGTGTGATGGAAAAGAATGGAGACTTGCTCGTAAAAGAAGCAAAAAAAAAAAAAAACTGTGAGGCATATTAGTAGAATCGTAAATAAGGACCTAAAATTAAAAACAAAATGAATATACGTGTTTCATGTATTAACCTTGTAGTTCTTCACACATAGTAAATCCTTATGTATGTTCATTGCAAACCATATCTATGTTTTCAACAATCCTGCATATACAAAAATACAAAAAATAAAAAAATAAAAAAATAAAAATGAAAATGAAAAATAAAAATAAAAATGAAAAAACGATGTTTATAGACATTATATTGAAAAAAACACATATAGTAAATCCCTATGTATGTCCATTGCAAACCATATCTATGTTTTCAACAATCCTGTATATACAACAAAAACAACCCCATTAATATTCAGAAGTAAAAATTAAAAAAACAATGTTTATAGACATAATATAGAAAAAAAAACATTGAAAGTTTATCTGTAAGATTTGAGAGTTGAGAATTGAGAGTTGGGATACACACTTTTTTGAAGAAAAAAATTATAACGGAATCTTGATTCTAAACAAACTTTGAATAAGAACTTTAATAGGACTTAAATGCATAATTTAAATTTTAAATTTTGTTACTGGAAAGTTTTTTTTTTTTTAGAGAGAGAGAGAGAATGGAAGATGGGAAAAGATTTGTGTAGTGGTAGAATATTTGTGAAGTGGAAGTTGGGAAAGAATTTGAAAGATTATTTTTTTTTTTTCCTCGCAGGCACGTTCTCTCTTTAAAATTATATCCTTTTTTTTTCTCAGTCACGTACGCCATATCCTTAAAATTAGGATGATTTTTTTTTTAAACATTAACTGTTAAAAATTGCTCATTTCTTTTCCTAAGCCATTAAATATACATTTTTTAAAAAAACCGGTGATAACTGTTTTGATACAAAAAACCGAATATTTATCACTTAATGTTTGATTGGTTATCATATAACTTCAAGATAAGGTTGTGTTGCTTTTTTTAATTTTTTTAATAGGGTTTTTAGAAAATGGGAGATGTGAGGGAAAAAAAGGGAGAGTCATAAAAAGAAAAAAAAAAAAAAAAAAAAAAAAACGTGGAGTGGAATATTTGAAAAAAAATGAAATAGTGGAATTTTAAATGTAATTTTTCTTATTTGTTACGTTGAATGGTGAATTTTTTTGGATTGATATTTACTCTAATGAATTTTCTTATCTGTCCTAAATTTTTTTAATAATAGTTTGAAATATTTTATAGTTATCTTTTTAGGTAAATGGAATGGGATAAAGATTAGGTTTTTTTTTTTTTTATTAACTATATTTGTATGGGATAAGAGTTTGAATTCAAATAAAAAACTAAAAGAAAAATACATTTAAATAGTGGCGTGAGTTGTTCAATTCAAATGAGAAAGAAAAAAAAGTTGAATATGGATATTATGAGAGAGAGAGAGAGAGAGAGAGAGAGAGAGAGAGAGAGAGAGATAAAAAAAAAAAAAAAAAAAAAAAAAAAAAAAAAAAAAAAAAAAAAAAAAGAAAAGAAGAAGAGAAGAGAAAACAATTTAAATATTTTAAAAAAAAAAAAAAGTAGTAAGTTAGTACATTTTAAATGTAATTTTTCTTATTTGTTACGTTGAATGGTGAATTTTTTTGGATTGATATTTACTCTAATGAATTTTCTTATCTGTCCTAATTTTTTTTTAATAATAGTTTGAAATATTTTATAGTTATCTTTTTAGGTAAATGGAATGGGATAAAGATTAGGTTTTTTTTTTTTTATTAACTATATTTGTATGGGATAAGAGTTTGAATTCAAATAAAAAACTAAAAGAAAAATACATTTAAATAGTGGCGTGAGTTGTTCAATTCAAATGAGAAAGAAAAAAAAGTTGAATATGGATATTATGAGAGAGAGAGAGAGAGAAAGAAAAAAAAAAAAAAAAGAGAAGAGACAACAATTTAAATTCTCCTTTATTAAAAAGTAGTAAGTTAGCCTATTTAATCTCATTTACGTATAGATTTAAAATATGAAGTCTTTTTTTTTTTTTTTTTTTTTAATTCAGAAAGCAGTTATAAGGATAAGGGACAATGAGAGAGAAAAAAGGGACAATCAAACCACCATTTAAAAAAAAAAAAAACTGAAACGTGAACGTGGAGTTGTTTCAAACTCTATTGATCCTAAAATATAGTAAATTACTTTTTTAATCTTTATTTTTTATTTTAAAAGTAAATCAATAGATTTTAAATATTGGGTATTTTAGCGTGCACTAAAGTGGACAGTTTTCTATATAGAGATGTGACTATTATATCATTTTTTCGAAGACACATTATTATTTGAAATCAATAATTAAATTGGGAAAGTTGAAAGATATGAGGAGTACTTTTGACTATACATTAAAGTGGACATGAGGACATCAATCCTCTTAATAGTATTAGATTAAAAATGTTAAAAAGACTAAAAATTTGACTTAATAATTAATGTCAAGATTTTGTTAACATGTACCTTTAACGCAGTAGTTAATAAAGTATTTAAGGCTTTTACTTTACCAGAAATAGTAAAATTTTAATATTAAAATAATAAAAAACAACTTTTAAAAATATTTAATATAATAAATAATTATTTTTTTATGATGGGTTTCTAATATCCTATCATCACCCATAGACAATTTTCCTTGCTGTTTCATTACTTTCTAGAGACACTAGATACCTAGATTCATTGTAATCAAACTACAAACAAAATTGTCCTGGTGAAGTTCAGCACTCTAAACCGATCAATATAGCAATAATAACAAATACAGATTATAATTGCAGCTCCACGTGGTTGCAGCCGCCACCACAAGATAAACGAGAAAGTACAAATGTATAATTCATCAAACCATGATTTGATATATCAGCGGATTTTGAACGTATGGTTGGTAGTCGGTTTCACACTGGTTAGGATTGAGATCCATGCAATATTATGGGTTGTAATTCATGACTAAAATTTATAGTTAAAAAGTTAATTTTTAATCTCAGCCTTTAAATAAAGAAAATAAAAAATGTCAGAAAGGTAAAATAATAAAAGACTACAAAAAATAAAAAAGTTAAAAAATAAAAAAAATGTGATATTACACCCATACAATACCTTTTTGGTATTGCCTGCCATCTCATTCCGGTTATACGAATTAAAGTCTGTGTCATGCTTTTCTTTCTTTTCTTATTTCCTTTTTTTTTTCCGTGTCTTTTCTATATTTGCTTTTTAATCTGGTCAGACTGAAATCATTTTGAACTTTGAAGTTTCAACCCTATATAAATTATTTTCATAAATCAATACTCAAAACCATTCTTTCATTCATTACAAAAAAAAAAAAAAAAAAAAAAAAAAAAAAAAATCAAGAGTCATATTAGGTTATAAGTATCTACTGCTTTATTTAAAATAGAATTAGGATCAAATCCCTATTCCAAATTTCAATTATTAACAAAAAAAAAAAAAAAACATAAAAAGCCCCTCATAAACTCTAAATTTTGTCGGCTGCCCACTGCTCACGAATTTCATGCCATAAGTTTTCTTCTCTATTTGAATGATGAATCATGAATGTTCAATTAATTTTGAAACTAATGAAGAGGGTGTAAAGTAGTGTCAAATTATTACTGATATACATGTGTCCTCAAAAGTCAAAGTGACTAAACTTGGGACCCTTTATTCATGATTCATGAGGTAAGGCTTCTAGAGAAGCTGAACAACAGGTTCAAACTTTAAAAACAAGCTGTCGCCAATAATCAATGATTTAATAAACAAGGTTTCAATGTTGTGGAAAGAATGACAAAAATTAGTTACAGTTTTGAATTTTTGGATGAAGCTCATATCAACTGAACGACCAATTGATATTCTTACTAAGAAAACAAACAACGTGTATCATCGTGCCCATTGAAATTAGAGCTGCAGCCCCTAGGGTGATGATAAAAAATGACCAAGAAACCATGGAATATAGGAATTCGTTGTAAGAAAGACGCATGCTCAATTGGAAACCTATTAAAGCGAAATTGAAATGGTGTTAATGGACTTGAGTACAATTGCTGAGAAAAGGAAATGATAATGTCACACATATTGGACAGAGCTCCCAAAGAATGGAACCAACCAAAAATCCTCAAACTTGTTACCTCCAACAAATTAAAAGCCCTACAAGTTCAGAATATGGATATGCCATATCAATTTTGTGTCCACTGCATGTGTCAAGGCTTTGATTTGTCCATTTTGGAATTAGCTAGGACTACAATTTATGATATGACTCTTCTATCACACTATTGATGATGCAGCACTGAGCATTATAAAGATTATTTTCACGGGCATTATATAGAGTGTTGTTATCTTATAATTAATGTTATCGTAAACTATCGCTCGATGGAAACATTTTTTTGGAAAATGACTCATTTTCTTAAAAAGGAACTCGATTTCCAGTGTTTGGTTGGACCTTGAAATTGTGCCAAAAAAATGTTTCTTTTATTAGTTTGGCTCACATAAAAAATCATTAATATTTTTTATAATTCCAAATAATCATATGAACACAAAATTTCTTTCATGAAATTATATACCCCAAATGGTGAAAAACATTTCTTTCTCTTTTTTGGGCCATTTGAGGCCGAGGAAAAAAAAAAAAAAAAAAACAAATTATAAAAGAAAAAATTAATAAAATGATTAATTAAACAAAAAAAAAAAATATATATATATATATATATATATATATATATATATATATCATTTGAAAAAGTCAACTATCGATTAACGACGGTCAACAGAGAGAACAAAATTACCATTAGGAGATTTTTTTTTTTTTTTTTCTCTTTTGGTTGGTGGTGTGTAATTTATTTGTCAATGTCTGTTGAGAATATATGTAACGTTTTGAAAACGTCTTCGACCCCTATTGGATTTATTTTCAATTTATCATGAAAACGTTTTTCATTAACTTATATTCTGTTGAGTAGGTAACGTTTCAAAAACTCTTTTCACTCCTATTGGGTGGATGTTTTCTTTAGCCGTATCCTTTCTTTGTCTAACTTTATTTTATAGTTTTAATTTTTCATATTTTGTTTGAACGTCGGTGTCCAAGGAGTGAAGTCTGTGCCATTGCTTTAGAGAAAGAGGTAGTACATAAGCTTTAGGAAATTTTAATATGCTATATTGGGTTTTAGCCTTTAATTAATTAGGAAGTCTTTTGCAACGTGCCAAGTGTGAATGATAGATTATTTAATAGTATTATATAATTAGTTAATTACAGATTACATGAAATTTGAGCCTTCTATTTTGTGGCATCAATATGGATTCTATGCGATCAGGTATACATATTGATCACGGCATATCAGTAACCTTTTTAGGTGATTTTTGTTGAAAAAATATATATTTCTTTAGATGGTAGATAGGTAGAGTGTTAGGAATTGAACTATATTGAAATTTATCAATTTTCCTTTAATAACATTTTAAGATTGTCAATTTGATCCGTGAATTCACCTCATTGCACAATCCTAATTTTACTGTAATTTTTGAAATTGTTCGAGCACTCATAAACTCACATTCCCATAGCAATGTGAAACTTTAACCTTCCCTCCTGTAATAATGGCAACTGCTTAAAAGCAAGTAGATGTGAGCCCACGGTGTCCTCTAGAATAAGTACAATAGAGACTTATCAAAAAAAAAAAAAGTACAATAGAGGAACAAAGCTACAACATAGGCGTGGCCCTATTACATGTCCCAACTGAAAAGCAGATTGGAACCCTGTCTCTTGTTTGCTGTATCCAAGACCAAAAAAGGAAAACGCAAAAAATGATCCCTTTAGACAAAAATATGGAAACAACCCAATAATGTACCTTTTGTTTTAGCCACTTTTGCACAACTAGTTGTTGATCATAAAAGGTTTGGGCCCGAGTCAGCCCCGCTCAGCCTGCCCCCGCGCCTTCGCTAACTATCTCAGGCAGTCAGGCCCCAACTAGTGCTTAGGCTTTACACTTTGTATATCATGTAATACTGATAGCCCAACCTAGCCCAATCTAGTCTTAGTTTGACTACATAACGAGCCAAAATAGAGATCTTGATCATTAACTAGTTATAGTGTGTTTATTGGTTTAAAGCAAAGGAGAATCGGCATAGCTCAGCTTATTGTTGATCGAATGTAGAACAAAGCAATTGAGTAGCTAGAAATTAGGTTGAAGAGATGAATTGTTGGAGGAGTTGCAATATGGTTTTTTTTTTTATAAGTCTTTTTTTTTTTTTTTTTGATAAGTGAGGAATTGCAATATGTTAGTTCAAAATCTGTAGCAACAAAATGAATGCCATGACATTAGACAAATTTTAAGTTGTTAATGAGTTGTAGACCAAATGAAACTTCCACTCCGGTTAAGTACGGGATGGTAAGTATGTCATGGCCTTATGGGTCTTATTCTGGCATGATATGTGAGTTAATTTATCAAATGAAACAAAAGATGAAGTGAAGTTATCAATTATGGTCCAATCTTTTTAATTTACTTGTCCTTACTCCTTAAGGAAACGAGAAATATTTTTGTCTTTCAACATTCAAATTGCATCATGACCTAAGGGGATTTTTTTTTAATTTTTTTTTTTATGATTAACCTAAAGCAATATGTCTTCTTGATACGTCTAGAATTAGTTGGCACCGCAGCTCAAGAGCAGATGAAGCCAAGAAATGAAAACAAGAAGAATGATCAATTAGTGATAGGTGAGCTACACATCTCAAATTGTAGGTCAACTGTGGAAATTAGAGAGTATGACCATTGGGAAATTTGTTGGGCAAGTTTGAAAGAGGGTGGTTCTATAAAGGTGTAGTCAAGCTGGGCTTTGTAACAAGTCTTAGGCTTAAAAATACCAAGTTTGGATCTGGTTAGCATAGGATGAGTATTCTGGACAGGTGCTGGGAGTGGGGAGGGTTGAGCTGGTGCTGCAGAAGTAGGTGCAGGAGAGGGTGTTACTGCAGAATTGGGTGTTTCTGCAGAATTGGGTAAATGACCTGGTGGGGCTGCAAAATTGGGTGCTAGAATTGAGGTGTCTGCAGAATTGGGTACTAGAATTGGTGGTACTGCAGAAATGGGCACAAGAGTTGGTGTTTCTGCAAGGTTGGGTACTGGGATTTATGTTGCTGCAGAATTGGGTACTGGGATTGGGGTTACTGCAGAGATAGGTGCAGGGGACTGTGTTATTGGAGAATGGGGTGATGGATCAATGACAGAAGTGGGATTGGGGTTTTGGACAGAGGTACTGTGGTTAGGGCAGTAACTGCAGGATAAAGAAGTGCATGAATGAGTAGAGAGAAGATGTGTAAGCCAATATTCTGGGGAATAGGATTGAGGGTCAGGTGTAGGATTTTGGGCTGGGTTTTCACAAGCTGGAAACTCAGTTTCATTAAACACCACATGTCTCGAGGTGTAGAGCCTTTTGGTAATAGGGTCTTGGCATAGATAGCCTTTTGTGGTAGAGGGGTAGCCTAAAAAGATGCAGGAAGTGGTTTTGGGTTGGAGTTTGTGGGTATTATAAGAAGTGAGTAAGGGAAAACACTTGCATCCAAAAGTCCTAAGATAGGAGATATCTGGTTTGACATGGTGCAGCTGTCCCAAGGAGAAGACATGTTTAAAAGAGGTGTAGGAAGCTTATTAATGAGATGACAAGCAGTGGCAATAGCATAGGACCAGTAGGACAGAGATAGACCAGATTGAGACAGTAAGGCTAGAGTGATTTGGATGAGATGCCTATGTTTTCTTTCAGCAACTCCATTTTGCTGAGGTGTGTGAGTGTAATCCAACCACCATTGATAAAACTGGTGGTGATAGAGTTGAGTAGATGAGAGTAAGAAGAGCCTTATCTCTCTTCTTCCAAGAAAGGAAAGAAAGATTGACTCCTGTTGTAAGAATTCCTGCAGAATCAACCAAATATTGACTTGGCTTCTGAACTGAACCATCAATGTGGTCAATCATAGAGTAGGCTTCAAGGATTGTAGTTAATTGCAGCTTCCAGATCATGTAATTCAAGCTGTCTAGCTTGATAGACATCAAGTTTGACATATTCGACAGCAACATCAGTGGTGAAGGAAATTGTGGTGAGGATGGTGGTTGAGGACCATTGGAGGTTGACGAATCAGCCATTAGAGGCTCTGATACCATGTAAGTTTGTAAAGAAAAGGAAGAGTTTATAGTTGAATATTGCAGAACTTGATTAATGGGCTTAATGAGTTACAGTATTTATAGTTTGTTATTTAGACAAAATATCTAATAACAAACTTATAACAGATTACAGCTGTTTACAGCTAATGATCACACTAAACACATGCTTAATTAAGAACAGCTAAGACACTTGCTGAGTAATACACGAAGCTGCATGTGATGCTGAAATGTGAGCTAAGCTACAGGTCGTTTTGGTGAAGACAGAATGCATGTCTGAATACGACTGTAGTTTAGGCTCTTATCTTCAACATGACCTAGTAGGACGTCTAACCTTATTTGTAAGCTTGGTTAGTGCATCAAATGTGGGCGAGTACATTAGTCCATCTCAAAGTCCGATCAATTGAAACTGATAAGAAAAGAAGAAATTTAATCCCTAAAAAATCTAACATATATTCAAGTTACTCTAAAGAATGAAACTACTTGATTGGCAAGCAATAGCCTTGATCTATAAGAATTCTTAGTGTTTGGCAAGCAAATTAGAGGAAGATTCCAAATAGAACACCTAACTAGAGGTTTCATTCAATCCTATATAAAGAGAGTTCTACATTATACAAAAGGTACGCTCAAGGCTAAGACTAACACCCTTTCTAACTTGGACTTGGATTGGGTCTAGTGCTTCAATTGGACACGTGTCTGCATCGCAGCGGATCTAGTGCATTGGAGCACCGGACCCAATCCGCACCCTTCTAACTTAGCCAATGGAGAACCCAAGGCTGACACCACATAGGTACCCTTCAACCAGCTCTACCTAGTTTTATAGGCGTTCCTAGCAAGCTAATGTCTTTGCCCTGATTAATTGATGCCCACTTATCCACGAAAGGAACTTCGTATATTGCTTTCTCATTGCCTTGTTTAATCATGTCTGTAGAATGTTGCACTGGGCTTCCTCTGAAGTGTGACTTCGGAGTAGCCATGAGCTTGAGTCAAGGTCCTAAATTATAGTATGGGCTTGACCCTCTATGAAGATTGATAAAATATGAACTAACAAAAGCTGTAGCCAATTGATTTCAACACAAAAGGATATAGCCCAGCCCAGGAGAGTCAATCACTAGACCTCATGATCTACTGGGCCGTGAAACCCTCCTCCAAAATAGCATCTTCTTTCATACTACAAAACCAAAACAATCTACATCACCATGCATATAATTCAATAGAAGACATGATAGAATCATTTTTCATATTATAAACGTTAAAAAGAAGAGAGAGAGAGGGTGAAATTTTTGGTTCAACCAGTGTTACAAGCCATTTTTCTTGTTAGCTACTTAAAATTACTCAATTGGCTTTCTAGTTAGTACGATGTCCATATTTTGATACATTGTATGGGACATGGAAATAATAGGTGACTATTTTGGGGCACTTATTGTGTTCGTGTGCCGTCTAGATAGCCACTAAATGCAAATCAAACTTGATCATAAAAATTAGGGGTGGGTTCGGGTCGGGTATTGGGCAAATCTGTTGTTCGTCTGTAGAAAATAAATTCACGGATAATCCGTCCACTAACCGTCCGTTGATAAGTTCGGGCGGGCGGGTCGGTTGAGCGGGTTTGGCGGGCGGGTGGTCGGGTTTAATAGGCTTGCAAGTGGGCTTTTTTTGGACTTTTTTGGGCTTGCAAGTGGACTTTAAAAATTTAGTCCATATCATTGTTTTGGACTTTTTTGGACCATTTTAAAGCCAAATTAACAACTATATATAATTGGGCCTACTAATTTAGTTTTTTTAGCCATTTTTTTACTATTAATTTAAACCTCCTTATTTGCTAACTTTTTAAACCATTCTTATATATAAAAAACCAAACATAAATGCAAGTATGCAACAATTCCTAAGCACATACAAATACAAATACAAAAAATCAATTTCATATTAACCTAAATTACCAACCAACTAAGCAACTACCAAGCATGCTAAATAAATAATCATACATTCTAATTTCTATAAATTCATATTAACCTAAATTACCAACTAGGCAACTACCAAGCATGCTAAATAAATAGTCATACATTCTAATTTCTACCCTAATTTAGCAAGCATACAAAACATACAAATACAAATACAAATAATCTAAAACAAATACAAATTAAAATACAAATAATCAAAAACTAAGTTATGGGTTTATAACTTTATATATAATTATATATATATATATATATATATATATATATATATATATATATATATATATATATATATATATATATATATTATTTAATTAAATATTTTCGGGCGGGGGGTATCCACCCGACCAAAATTCCAAAAACCGTTATCCGTCCGTTATCCGGATATTTAAAATATCTGTATCCGTATCCGTCCGTATATATGCGAGCGGGCGGGTCGGGTTCCACGGTTTTTTGCCCACCCCTAATAAAAATCTCTTCTAGGGGTTTGAACTGTTAGTCTATTGGTATCAGCGCCTTCTGTCCAAGGTTAGAACCCACCTCCCCCTAGAAAAACAAAACAAAAACTAAAAACAAAAATCTCTTTCATATTGAGAGTCTGAAATTGTCTACATCACCATATGCATAAATACAATACAAGTACATGACATACATACGCTAATTTTCATCTCATAGAAATTAAAACTAAACAAAAAGAAATAAAAAGAGTCAAAGATGTAACTCCACTAGATGTCTACTAAACCATCTTTCTTAGAGGAAGCATTCCGACTGCTTGAGAGGCTCCATTGATCTGAAAACTCCACAGAAGACACCCCACCATTACCACACTTTGCCACAGTCCTCACGCTCTCTATCAACTCTTGTGTGCGACCCTCTTGTGACAATATCTCTAACAATTGCTCAGGGCTTATCACAAGCTTCACTTTCCAAAACCGACCATTATTGTACCTAGAGAAAACATCAGTGTATGACCTCTTTAGCACACCTTGGTAATCAAATGACATCCTATATGGGGCAACCAAAGATGATGGTATACTATTGGATCGAATGTGGCCTTGTCGGACAATTTGGCCTTGTTCCAATGTGTCTGTGGCATTGAGTGGGAGTAGATAGTATGATTTTCCTGCCACAAGCTCTTCATGGTGTGAGAGTGGTTTCCAAAAAAGATCATGGCTTCGAAAAATGCCATGGCTTGGAAATTCAGTGGTGATGGAACCTACGGTTATTGGTGCATAAAACTCCATGATGCCTCCATTTGAAGTGACCACTTTGATTACACCATCAACCTCACCCAACCCTCCAAAGAGACAATTTCCCATGATTTTCTAACACAATGAAACTTTGTGTACCTAGCTAGCTAATAATCTCTCTTCTTCTTCCTATTAATTGTGGTGGGTTTTGGAGGGCATAAAAAAAGAGGGAAAGTAATGGAGGGATAGGTAATCGTCGGTGGGATTCTTCTTTGAAGCCTTCATATTCCAACCACCAAAGAAAATAAAGTACCAACTAAAGACACAAAAGAAATGTGGCCAAGCTACTAGTGACATTTCTATATGACTAACAATATCTTGCACTATTAAGTGGTCCAACTATTCATACACGGAAAGAAAAGTATTTTATTTTGTGAACATAAGGATTGGTTAGGACTAATTGATCCTTTGGGGCCCATATAGCCAGAGAATCCTAGACATTGATGTAAGGTTTGTTTGCCAGTCAACATTAGAATCAACTGGTCAATGAACAAAGTGACCGGACCCTTACCCTTAGGCTTCCTTTCCACTTTCTCTTTATCAAAAATCAAACTTTGGTCCCACATTTCTACAGCTATCAAAGTGGAGCAAAATGACTTGCCTTCAATTGTGGTCATTTCAGCCTCTACAGTATTCCTAAAGTGTGTATATGAAACAAATTATGGAGCAAAATGACTTGCCTTCAATTGTGGTCATTTCAGCCTCTACAGTATTCCTAAAGTGTGTCTATATGAAACAAATTATCTAAGAAAACGGTTGTATAAAATCACTCTTTCATATGAGACTCACACATGTATGGATCCTATCCTATATAATGGGAGCTCGTTCATAAGATACCTAGCCTCCTCATTTACATTTAGCTTATTTTTTATTTATTTTTAATTTAAAAAACAACTAAACAGAATATAAGAGCTTCATCTAATCAAAAAAGCTAAATAAACTTTGTAAAAAAAAAACCACTAATCATGAAGAGCAGGTAGTTTGTTTGGATATCTACTATAAAACGCCATTTTGTTGTCCAACAAAAAGAGAATTGGGTGTATTTGTAACCCAGCTGTTCTTTATTTTATATTTCATGACCAGATTACCATCCAAGTGGGGTATTAAGCCAGTTTTGATTAGATTTTTAGTTTATTTGTTTATTTGTTTATTATATATATATATATATATTTTTTAATTTTATTTCTTGTTAAGTACAACTGTATTTTTTCTAATTTTCATTATAAAAAATTAATCTAAAGACACTTAAAATAAAATGCAATTGGTTATCTAAAAGAAAGAACTGATGCAATGCACCAAACTAGATCATTGCCCCAAAGGGAAAAGATTTTCTCCCCCCGCCCTCTTTCTTTTACTTTATTTTGTTGCTAAGGCTAAAGCGAAAGATTTCTTTTTCTTTTTTTTGGGGTTAACATCTAAAGCGAAAGATTTCACACCTTTAGTACTAATTTTTCTACACATGTTATGATACATAGTATTATAGTGTAACACTTCTCATCAAATGCATGAGTGTGGCATAATGAGATATATGTGACGTGAATTTTTTTTTTTTTTTAATTAATGATAGAAATACACACGCACACATTATTCTAATTTTATATAAGTTGGGGATCGAACTCACGTCCTTTAGGGGTGGAAATCAAGGGAGGGGGTTGCACCACTGAGCCAAATGCTTAGTGAGCTATGTGACATGAATCGTGATAAGTATCAAATCAGTTTTCAAAAATTGTTTTTAAAATTTTTCCACATATACTAATGAAATTAAAACAGTCCGCACAAAGTTCTCTATGTATTGGTTGCAAATGTTCATACCTGTTGGTGTGGACGGCAGTTTGATGACTAGTAGTATTAGCTCATTCTAGTTTTTAAGTTTGTCAAAGTGGTCCATGGACCATTTGCCACTTTATAGATAAGTGGCTATCAATTTTTTTATCATATGCCACAAAGGTTAGTGAGCATGAGAGCATCTTCATCGTGACGAAAGAAATAGAAAATTAATTTTTAGTATTGCACTAAAAATGAAAAATTACGATTAGGACTTAGCCCTTTGCAACCTGCAACCAACTACTTAATTACACAAGTTCTCTCTTAAAGTGTTAGCACAAAAATATTATTTTGATGGTATACACCATACAAGGTGCTCGTTTTTACATGCCAAAACTGCATGCATAAAAATCTATTGAATTGGTGTGAACATGTAGAATAATTATTTTATACATCAGTTACATGCAACTAATGTGTAATAGTTGGTGGGAATCATAGATTTGTGTGGATCTCATATGTTACGAGATATTGCATATATTCGTGACACAAAAAATTATGTTTGGAGGAGTTAACTTTTTTTTTTTTTTTTTTTATTATTATTATTAGTTTAGAGGTGTTAACTTTTCACCACTAAGATGATCAATCCAAAATCCAGATAGAAAATCAAACTTCTTAACAAGGTTGTATTGTCAATAACTTGTCCATCTAATGACATTTTGGATTGCTGGAGTATTCCCTTTTATTTCTTTTATGCAAAATATATCCCCAACAATGAATGGACAAGTAAAAGAGGGCATTATAGCTAATTCACTGGCCTTCAAAAAAAAAAAAAAAACTATTTTATGGACCATGCTTGCTAGCTATGTTGCAACCTTTGTTCTAGGATTTGGGTCTTTTTTTTAGCACATATATTATAATTTCTTTTGACTCTTGGTTTTGGTGTTTTGGAAGAGGAATTGTGCTGACATAAAGTTTTCACACACACGTGTACGCGAATGTGAGTGTTGATTCCTCCTCCTCTCTATCATCCTCTATTCTAAACATATTTTTAAAGAAATATAGGAGTAATTTCTTTCTAGTACTCGAGTGGATTACAATAATGGTTATGTTTTTAACATACAAACATTTATCTCCTACTTACTAAAGAAAACATATGTTTCCTACTCTCTTCCTTCAGAGATGGTCTCCAGAAGTGGTGTCCACCTTGACATAGAACCAACATCACACCTTGCCCCTTTCTGAATCCCCAAGAGATCCTGCACTGATTTTTTCTTGGACAGCAATTCCTCAAGCTGTTGCTTTGTTATAGTGACTTTTATTCTCTTCATACCACTTGTGTCATCCATGCCCACTGAACAAGGAGAGTAATAAGCGGGACTAGATAGTGGGAGAAGATAATAAACATGACCAACCTTTAACTCATAATTCAAAGGAAGGTGCCGCAATGGTCTTTTTGATAAGCCAATAGCATAACCTGAGAAGTTCATCAAGACATTCTTGACAAGCATAGGCCTTGTGTACTCTAAAATCTTGCCATCAGTTTTCACGACCCGTAAAACTCCTATGTGGTTGCACTTGCCCATAGCTTTTGGAGCACAAGACATAATAGGCTTTCTTTTGGCTTTGCTATGTGCTAAGAAATTGCCCATATCTATTCAATGATTTTGGATGGAGGCAGGCATATGCATACATCTATATATAATGGGGGGAGATTAATGTGAGAAGTTTTAAAGGGACAAGTGATGTAAGCCATATATTGACGTTTGGTATATGAAAGGTTTGTTTGTTATGACTAGTGAGTGGACAAGACACTCACCTTTCTGTTACAATAAAATGTTCATTAATTTCATTATGGATTAGAAATCTTGAAACTGAAAAGGAGAGCCATTTATCATAGTTAACGTGTTACATTTGGTCCATATAAAAATGACGTTATAGTAATCAAAACATATCATCATCTTAACAAGTCAGGAGAAATTACATCCCTATCATTGCTAAAAAAATCTTACTCTACTTTGAACTTGAATCATATATAGAGAAAGACTAAATTTGCAACACGCATGGAAAGGGTGGGGAGGGATTGGTCCAGGTGAAGTCTAGCTTTGTGTACTTGGTCATTCCCCTATACAAATTGCTATTCCTCACTTCTCTTTTTTTTTTTTTCTTTTTTCTTTTTCAATTTGTTATAATTTACAACTTCTACACAAATATAGCTTATGTTAACTTGATTAGTATATGAATTGCAAACCATTGATCATCATATAGACCCCTTGCGTACTCTATAAGCTTGCTTTAAAAAATGTCTATATTGCAAAAAGAAAGTGGGCGTTGGTTCTGGTCCCTTGCCTCTTGTTAATGGGTGACTCTATAGTATACAAACAAATTATAGTGGTCCAGTAAGGCGGATTATATAATCTTTGGGCTTTTTGTTAGTTTGGGAATTGGGGTGACGTACAGAAAGCATAAGCAAAGCGTAAGTGAAATGATTTTATTTACTGTATAAATTATATATTGAAATAGTTTTTTTTTTTTTTGCTGAATTATAGAAATAGTTATTTGCACACCTGAACTTCTTTTATATACAATTTTTTTATATATATATATATATTTTATTTCGAATTAAAATCAACAATTAACAATATATATAAATGGCGTGTAGAATTGTATATGTATAAATAATAAGGTAAAATGCACTTTGCCACTATAAACTTTGGCGTCAAATGCAATGTCTCTTAGCATAAAATCAAGCTATTTTTAGATGATCTTATTGGAAAATACATCAATTGAACTTGTGCTCCATATTCACTCATTTAGGGCCCAAATCACATTATTATAATGGTTGCTAGAAATATTGTGGCAACTACCTATTTGCCCCAAAAGATATTAAAGTGAATTGTTGCTTTCACCGGACCATCTTGTTCGGTCAAAGATCAACCACCAACCGCTTGGGCTTGCCTATACGCTACGCAACCACCTTGAAGTAGTAAATGAAAAAAAAAAAAAAAAAAAACCATGAAAATTTTGTATAGTTCCATATTGTGTCCACTCCACCTAGGGATGGTATGTTCCCTTTGTTGTATGAAATATATATATATATATATATTATGAAATGTAAGAATAATTTGAAGTATAGTGCACGATTAGGGCCTCCAGTTGACCCCAAGGTCAGCCCAATTCATCTTAATCAAAGTATGAAATATTGACAAAACCTATTTAGGTTCAGAGATTAAGAGGCTTTTTTGTGTGTTAAAAAACTTATTCTAAGATTAAGTTTTACCAAGTTAAAAAGGGTTTTTTTTTTTTGTAGGATCAATCGTAGGACTATGAAATAATAATTATTTATTACTCACAACTTATAGATAAAGTTATGTTGGTAGGCGGATTGTTATTGTAATAGTAATTAATTGGCACGTAATGCTTTATTCTTGTATCTTTTTGTAAATTTTGCCTTTCGTTTTCTATCCAAGCCAAGCAAATGGGTCATGCTCATCAGTTAGCCCAATGGGCCTTCCTGCATGCAATATTATTTCTCTAAAAAAGGGTTTCAAAAAGTACCCAAATTTGAGGTTTATCCATTTATCACTTGTGCAAGGAGGAACTTGTATCCTAATGTACCCATAAATGAAAATAAATTTGAAAAATACATTTTAAACCTTATAATATAGAGGTGTATGTAATCAATTAAACTAGTTTTAAAAGTAACAAATTAAGTCATCAACATATATTAAACCTCCCTTTAGAGCCTAAACTTACAATTTATTTTTCTTTTATATTGTTGTAGAGAGAGCTCAGATTTTTTTTGTTTAATAATATTATTTTTTAAACTATTTTGCAAAAAAATACTGTTGAAAAACAAATTTGGGGGATAGCCTCCTCGTCTCTTGGAGAGACGAGTTCCAACTGGAACTCGTCTCTCCTAGAGACGAGTTGCACTTCCAGCTTGCCACCTCATCTCCAGTTTGCCACGTCAGTTTGCCACGCATTTGGCACTGCTGGAGGAAAATTTTGAGCTGGAAATCGTCTCTTCTAGAGACGAGTTCCACTTAAAATGAAATGAAAAATGGAAGAAAACTCCCCGCCAGAAACCATAAACCAGAAAGAAAAAGAAAAACTGTCTCTCTCTCAACTTTGGTTTCAAAAGCTGAAGCTCTACTCTGTGGCTCTCTGAAAAAGCTGAAACTCAAGCTGAAACTCAAAATTTAAAAAGCTGAAACTCTCTCGGTCTCAACTCTCTTACTCTCTCGGTCTGAACTCTCTCTGTCCCTCTCTCTCTCCGTCGCAACTTGCTCTCACTGGCTCCGGTGACCACCGGAAATTAGGTAAAAAATTTCTCTCTCATCTCCCCTTTTTAAATAAAAATTTTCCTATATATATTTAAGGTTGCAAATGTATATTTAGAAATTTTTTCTTTTAGAGTATTCAAGTTTTAAGAGTAATTAATACTTGTTGTGTGTTTTTTTTAAGGTTGTCTTAGAAAAAAAAATTAAAAAAAGAAGAAGAAGAAGTTACACATAAATGCCTAATCCAGGCGACTGTATAGTGTGTCCAGGCGACTGTATAGTGTGTCCAGTCGCCTGGATTAGGCATTTATTGGATGGTAAAATTATGAAAAACTAAAAGAACTTGAAAATTGCAAATAACAGAGATACTATAATAGCACCAAGCCAAAGATTCATTCTAATTTTGTTGTGAGTAGCATAAAAAAAATTGTATTCAAATCAATATTAAATTGGTGCAATTCTTGAATCGAATATATTTCAAGGAGATTAAATGGAGAAACATTGGCGGGTATGGGAGTCATTGTACTTTATTTTGAATAGGTAAGAGTTTATGATCAATGTACATATGAAGGAGAAAGTTGGATAATAACTTGGTTGATCTAAGTTGTCTTGAGTGTTAAAATACTTATATATGTTGGAGTTAAAGCTTGTGCCTAATAGTCATTAAGAATAAAAATAAATGTAATTTGGAGTGAGAAAGAATAAGAGAAAAAGAATGTTGTAATATGATCAATTTGCTCTCAATTGGTAACTCCTTAATTAAGATATGTAACCATATTATATAATTCAAGATTTAATATATTTCTTTGATTTGATGGTTGCAGTAGTTTTCACTTATGGAGCCTCGCCGTTTTGTGATGGATCCAGGTCCTAGTGACCCCTCTGTGTTGACTAGACAGGATAAACACATCTCCAACAAAATTTGGGAAGAGGGATTGGTATGTATTTAATATATTTATTATTTGATTTTTGCTTATATTAGTGATAAAATAAATTGACATATTTTTTTTCATTTTGTAGTATACTTTATTACATTGTCGTCGTCGTGAGGCAGTAAGAGAACGATCTGGACGACTTCATGCCCGTTTTATCCCATACCTTCAGCGAGCTGGCTTTTATGGCATAGCCAAGCTTGGTTTTATAAAAATGGATTGGGCGTTGATCACAGCATTAGTTGAGAGATGGCGCCAAGAGACCCATACCTTCCACCTTCCCCACGGTGAGATGACCATCACCTTGCAAGATGTTGAGGTCATGTTGGGTTTACCCGTTGATGGAGAAGTATTGGTAGGGAGTACCGAGTTAAATTGGTCCGGATTATGTCTTCAGTTACTTGGTGTCTCTCCTCCTCCAAATAAGTTAGATGGGTCACGTTTAAATATGAAGTGGCTCCAGGACACGTTTGCTGTTCTACCGGATGATGCTAATGAGGTGACCGTGCAGCAGTATACACGAGCTTACATATTAGAGCTCCTTGGAGGTAGTTATTTTGCTGACAAGTCTGGAGAGAAGGTACACCTTATGTTCTTGCCAATGTTGGAGGATTTTGATGCTGCTGGACGGTATAGTTGGGGTAGTGCAGTTCTAGCATGGTTATATAGAGAGTTATGTAGAGCCACTGACCCGGACTCATGTGACATTGCTGGTGCACTAATCTTGGTGCAGTTGTGGGCATGGTCTAGATTTCCACACATATCACCTGCAATAAAGTCTATTCAACCGATTGTTAATGCTGTGGATGATGCCAATGCTAATGCTAATGTTGATGCTGATGCTGATGTTGAAGTGCCTGCTGATGATGCTGATGCTGATGTTGAAGTGCCTGCTGATGCTGCCCAACCATTGCCAGGGGGTCCTTATGGCACTAGGTAAGTAATTATTTAGTTTTTTGTATAAACATTTAACATGTTTTATGCCTTAGAAAATAAGGTTATGGAAAAATGCACAAATTGATGAATACTTTCCATTGTAGGTGGCGCAATGCGAAGGACATAAAGGATGTGTCCACTCATGTGCTTGAGCAATATCGATCGGACTTCTCTCGGCAACGTCCTGATCAGGTAACGTGCTTGTTTTAATTACATTGTTATTGTTATTATATTGTTATTTAATACATGGTGAATTTGAATTATATTATATTGTTATTGGGCATATATCATTTATTAATGCATTTTATTTTTAAGCTTTTGTAGGTAATTTGGGAACCATACACAGATGATGTGTTGAGTTCGTTGCCTGAGTATTGTCGGATAGGGCAGGAGGTATGGCGTTCAGTGACGCCTCTAATATGTTTCCAGATCGTAGAGTGGCACTTACCTAATCGTGCTCTACGTCAATTTGGTATGCAACAAGACATACCCCAGCCTGCTAATACTGATGTGAAACTACATGATTGTGATCTTAGGGGTAAGGTACATGAGAATTGGAGGCATCGTTGGAGGCATTACATAAGTATATGGGACCATCGACGTGAGCATGTTGTCACTCGTGACAAAATGGTTGGTCTTATGTCATATCATGATCCATATATGGATTGGTACCGTCGGATTACTCGACGCTTTATCAGTCGCAGGAGCGGCTGTTATGAGATGATGGTAAATTTTTTAACTTAATAATTCCGTGCATCTGTTGGATATCTTTGAGACACAATTTTTTACTGACATATTATGCATTTTGACAGACGTTGTGCAACATGCGAATATGCGAAATGTTTCATCCTGAACAAGAGTTGGATCCGGCAAAATTTATGGAGCTAGCAGCAGAGGCATATCAATTGGCATTTAATGCACTAGAAGCTTCGAATGAGCTGCATCGGCTTGATTCTGTGCAAAGAGTTAACACAGACTCAGACACCAATTCTCAGACAACTGTTCCTCCAACCGCTACTCGGAGGCGACGTCCACGTGCGCAGCGCCCGCCACATCCACGTGCACAATGCCCGTCACGTCCATCCGATCCGAGTAGTAGTATGAGTGTGCCTCCCATCCAGTTGAGAGATGCTACCACCGTTACTGAGACCACCCCTATCTCAGTTGCCCAGACTACGACCCCCATATCAGTTGCCCAGACCACCACCCCCATCTCAGCTGCCCAGACTACCACCCCCATATCAGTTGCCCAGACCACCACCCCCATCTCAGCTGCCCAGACTACCACCCCTACCCCCATCTCAGTTGCCCACACTACTACTCCCATCTCAGCTGCCCACCATGAGCATACGATCAGTTTTTTGGCCCAGACATTCAGCCCACTTGCATCATTTTCAGATGTTACCCCATCGTCACCGACACAGTCAGTTGGCCCATTCTCACCCACACAGTCAGTTGGTCCATCCTCAGTGCCCCAGTCAGTTGTCCCAACCTTAGTCACCCAATCAGAGGACTTGGTTCAGGATATTGAAGTGGGTGATCATGGTAGGGGTAGGGGTAGGGGTAGGGGTAGAGGTACAAAACGGCTAGAACCAGATATGCCTGTTGTACTGAAGAGGAACCCACCTCGCAATAAGAGGAAACCTTGTTGTGGGACTGAGTGATAGGTTCAGATGTGAGTTTGATATGTATTTATACTTGATATGTATTTATATTTGTATTTTTTATTGAACTCAGTTTAGCTCCAATTGGAAATGGAAATGGAAATCAGTTTAGCTCCAAATGATTACTATTAGTATGGCTTGTGATTTGACAAATGATTTTTTTTTTAAGGTATTGTTAAGTTTACTCTAGAGAAGGTGACTTATGGGAATGGTGTGACGTTAATATGTAAATTGTTATGGTCAAAATGGATCAATATATTGGATTTTATTATGTTATTAACATTTGAAGATATCAATATGTCCACATGCCCAATTGCTGTGGTGGAAGTTGGAAAGCCATTTTTCCAATATTAACAACTGGATTATGCTTTAAAAACTGGTTGAAATTTTTTTCTGGGCATAATCCAGGCGCCTGCATCAGGGAGTCCAGGCGACTGGATATGCCCAGAAAAATTTTTAAAAACACACTGGAGCCTGATCCAGTCGACTGTATAGTGTGTCCAGTCGACTGGATTAAGCTGGTCAAACTTTTCAAACAAGTTTGACCAAAATCCAGTCCACTGTATTGTGTGTCCAGTCCACTGGATCAGGCAGAGAGTTTTTGAAGCTTAATCCAGTCGACTGGATAGTGTCTCCAGGCGACTGGATTAAGCTGGTCAAACTTTTCAAAAAGTTTGACCAGCTTAATCCAGTCGACTGTATTGTGTGCCCAGTCGACTGAATCAGGCAGAGAGTTTTTGGAGCTAAATCCAGTCGACTGGATAGTGTATCCAGGTGACTGGATTAAGGTTTTAAAAGCTTTTTAAAAGATTTGACCTAGATCCAGTCGACTGGATCAGGGAGTCCAGGCGACTGGATCTGCGATTTCTGGGTTTTTAAACAGTGTTGACAGACTTCATTTTCCCCATTTTCTCTCATTGTCTCTCGAGTTTTCTCACTCTCTCTCTTAGGGTTTTCGTCGAAAATCACTCCCAATCACTCCCAATCACTCTCAATCACTCCCAATCACTCTCAAAACTATCACATTCCCAAAACCCCCAATTCAAAACCCTTGAATTCGAATGGCTCCAAAGAAATCCGTGAGCAGTGAAGATCCAAGAAAGAAAAGGCTGAAATCGAAGGCTTCAAGGGATGAACCTCCATCATTGGACAAGAGCTTCGCTTCTTCGGAATATTTGGTAAGATTCCATGACGACATTAGCCGTAGAACCGTAGTTTTTGGGAAAATTGTTGATTTCCCTTATTTTGCTAATCACCACATTCATATTAGAGAGCTTTTTCAAGCTCAAGGATGGGAAAATTTCCTTTCAACGCGTCAAAAACAATACACCACTCTTGTTAAACACTTTTACACACACTTTCAATTGATCCATGGGAAAATCAGCTCCTATGTGAAGGGTAAATCCATTTCACTCCCCCATTCCACACTAGCCTCTATATTAGGAGTTCCTCGCACCGGTGCACAACGTTATACTACAAATAGTTGGGTGCAATTTGAAGGGTATGACCCTTTAGAGTCAATTAGGCAAATGTGTGGAAATCCTAACATTCAAGAACTCTCTAGACCCAAAATTGCGGACCTCACATTAGAAAGCCGACTCATTCATCACATCATAGCCCACAACATCCTTCCTAGGAGTGGTTCATACGAATACACTTCCTATCTAGACCTTTTCATAATGTGGGCTATTCTCAACAAGGTCAAACTTGATCTTGCATTCTATATTAGCTTGGCACATGGAGACTTGTGTCAAGAAGAAGAATGGCGCCCTCCCATATGGTCTCCATATCACTACTATTCTTAATCATTTTGGAGTAGATTTTAGTGGTGAAAAAGAGACTCGAGACGTAAGCTCATACGGATGTTTATGGAGAAACTACCATGAAACAAATGAGGTATGAATTTAAGGATGACACTTGGGTTAAGAAAAATGTACCTGTGATGGAAGAAGTGGGTGAAGAAGCACAAATGATGAGCTGAAGCTGAAGCTGCAGGGAATGAAGAACCAATGCAAGAGGATCAAGAGCCTCGAAGCGCACCTTCTGGCTCCTCTCGTGTCAATGAGGACAACTTCCAACTCGTGCTTGGACGTTTGGACTCTTTGGCCACTAGCATGGGAAATATTCAAACAAGCATCGACAACTTCTCAGCTATGGTTACTAGAAAATTCTCGACTTATGATGAGCAGTTTGGTACTTTGGAAACATCCATTCAGGAAATCAATGAGCGTTTGATTAATCAGGGCATATAGTTATTTGTCTTTGATTTTTTGTTTTTGATGATGCCGAGGGCATATAGTTATTAAAACTGATTGTACCTTTACTTTATGTCAAACTGATTGGTTCCTTATCATCTATTCAAGCTGGTTTCTTTTGGTTTATTCTTTTACAGTTATGATGAATCTATTGCAGTAACTATTATTTGAAGTTTAAGTGAGTGTGGGCAATGGTAAATGGGTTTGCTTTATTCTTTTTGTATAATAAAAGGGTTTGAGTTGGATGAACATTTGATGTAGAATTTGAACATCATTACATGCTAATGCAATAAGAGTTAAGGTTATTTTAATCAAAACTCTTCAGAACAATCATGGACTGGACACATTTTTCTCATAAATACAAGTGAGGTGCAACCAAAATATGGGAAACGAAAAGATGTCACTTGTAAAAGAACAAGGTCAGTAAAACTTTGATTACTTCAAAAGCTCACCTGAAACCCAAACCCCACTCATGGATATGTAGATAAGTTTTTATTTATGTTAGTGGGGTCAGTAGCCAAACTGGCCTCCCATGAGAAGACGTTAATAAGCTTTTGTGTATTGGCTTGAAACAAGGAATAATCTATTTTTATGAACAAACTAGTCTCAAATTGCAACGAAAGTAGCTAATTGGCTAGAATGAAGAAGAGTGATGAAGGCATTTTATGATAATAGAAATTTTAATCTAAATAAATACCTGTATATTTTCTATCTATTTTGTGTCTATATTGATAAATGTATATTTATTATTGTAAAAATAAAATATATAAATTTTAATAAAATTAATAATATTTATGATAAAATTAATTTTATTATAAATTATACATATTTTATAATATTTGATAATATTTTATCAAAAAATATATAAATATTACAGACGAAATTAGTTAAAGGTTGAAAAAAGGTGGATGCAGTCGACTGCATCAGGGATCCAGGCGACTGCATCCTTGATCCAGGTGGCTACAAATGGACCAGTCGACTGAAACCACACCCCCAGGACTTTCTGTCTGATCCAGTCGACTGGTACACCAATATAGTCGACTGGATCATTAAGGTCTGCTATAATCCAGTCGGCTGGACTTCCAAATCCAGTCGACTGGAATGCCTTTGTTTTGAATTCTGCAGTTCCCAGCCATTCCAAAATTTAAAATTAAAAAAACCTAATTGCACCCCCATCAAATACTAGCATTTCACATGATTACAAGCACATATACAATTACAAAAGCGTAATGGATACAAAAAATCATCTTGTAGTGTATACATTCCTTCATAGAGACGAGAGAATAATATTATTACACATAACATTATTACAAAGAGCAGAAATATTTCATTTGCAACCAAAAGACTCTTGCACAAAATTTCGAATCACTCTCAACCATTATCCAACGTCAATTCTCAGATTTTGCAAGTTGAAGTGCCAAAGAGCAATCTTGTTTGGGCTCCACAGGTGATTATCCATCCAACATATCTACAATATAGAAATAGAAAAGCATAAGCCAAAATAACACAAACAAGGTTGAGAGAACATAATTAAAAGACATGTTAAGTGATAACAAACAAAATTGATCAATACAAGTATAATATTCATAGTAACCACTTACCAACTTTGGGGCAACACCACTTCTTGATTTGAAATTGCATTAGGACATTTTTTGCGATTATGCCCCTCTTGATTACACAATCCACAACTCTGCTTATGTTGATTCTCCCTCCAATCCATCTCATTCCGAATTCTTGTTGACTTTGGACGACCACGTTGACGAAGCAATCTTGGGTCAGGTCGCAACATAGGGAAGTTAGGGTCCTCCTCCCAATACGGGGCATCTTTCATCGGTTCAAAGTGTGGTTGATAGGAAGCTAGCATTTCCGTCAGACTATAAAATGGATCAATAAATTGGTACACATTGATGTGCTGACTAGCGCAAGCTGCAATTACATGTGAACAAGGGATATGATACGCTTGCCATTTCCCACAACTGCATGTTCTATCACCCAATTTCACCACATGTCTATGGTTCCCCTTATTCATACTGGTTAGACTAGGTTGTGTTTGGATTTGAAAAGTTCCTTCCTCCCTATTAAACTCTATTACGTGATGCAAACTTGCCTTCTCACTCCACTTCTGAAAGATTTCCATGGCATGTGTACTGAACGCTTGACCAGAACTCAATTGAGCTTGAGTTTTAACTCGGCGATCATTAAAATAATGCACAAGCTTGAAATAAATGAATTCTACCATTGCAGTAATGGGTAAGTTGCGTGCACCTTTAAGAACACCATTGAAGCACTCAGACAAATTCGTGGTCATTGCCCCATAGCGCCGTCCACCATCTTTTGCTAATGTCCACTTGTCAACATCTGTCTCTTCGTCCAGTATCTTAGCAGCATCTTTATTATACTGTCTAATAGAGTCCATTGTTGCATTGAATTTTCTTAGCTGGTTGTGTTCACCTGCTCTCTGTATCATGTTCTTCAACCGTTTGTCATGAAATCGTGTGTTGAAGTTGCTGACTAAATGTCGGATGCAAAATCGATGATATGCATTTAGAGGCTGCAATTTACTCCACTTCATTGCATTCATGATACCCTTATGTCTGTCTGATATGATGCAAATTTCTCTATTTTTTGTGACATGTTTCTTTAGGAAACGCAAAAACCAACGCCATGTATTCTTCGACTCTTTTTCCGTAACCGCAAAGGCAAGTGGATAAATCCCATTGTTCGCATCCGTTGCCATGGCAATCATCAACTTCCCTTCATATTTTCCATACAAATGTGTTGCATCAATAGAGACAACTGGTCTGCAATGCATGAACCCCTGAATTGAAGGACCAAAAGCCCAAAATACACTCTCAAATATAGCACAACCTGCATCTTCACTCCAATATGTCTTCCATTCGACTTGTGTACCCGGATTTGAGTCGATTAGTGCTTTCATAAACTTCGGTAACAACTGATAAGACTCCCCCCAATCCCCAAATATGTTAGCAATTGCCTTCTGCTTGGCATCCCACACCTTGTAGTAAGAAATTTTATGGCCAAATTGTGTACACATGTGATGCCGCAACGATTTCACTGAAATAGTTTGGTCATTGGCTACATAGCTCCTCACTTCTCTTTCAATAAAATTTGAATCAAATACCTTGCCATCTTTACGGATGTTGGGGTGTCTACAAGTGTGGGGACCATTGTATTTTGTAATCTCCCAAAATCCATGTGTACTACGCATGCATGCCCGCATTCTCCATGAACACCCATTCTTGCAACATACATGTAATTTTCTTTTGTTTGACTCCTTCACTTTATATTCTTGATTGACGCGTGAAGAGTACACCTTCAATGCATACTGAACCTCAATTTTACTCTTGAAAAACAACCCTTTTCTCAACTCTTGCTTTTTATCCCAACTATCGAGTGGTGTCACCTCATCATTGAAGGAAGTGTCATTTATATTATCCCATGTGTTTGTAGTAAACGATGAGGATTTGGGTTTGAGGCTAGGGACCACATCATCAACTTCGTCATTATGAACATCAGTTGTCTCATCATCATCATCAGCATCATCATCATCAGCATCATCATCATCAGCATCATCATCATCATCATCATCATAATCATCATCATCATCAAAATACAACTCATTATCATCATCATCAAAATACGAATCATTATCATAATCAGCGTTTTCTTCTTCATCATCAGCAGTACATTCCAACATCATCGTATCATGCACTCCAGCTAAAGGGTTTACCTCGTATGGAACATACTCATGTCGAGTGCTGGGACCACAATCCTCCACCGATGTTCGTATCTCATGTAATTGTGGTGTACACCTTCCAAGTGTAGAGGGTTGTGTCGAAGGAGCAGTATCATGCACAGTCATTTGTTGTACATCTTCACCAACACAATCTTCCGCTACTAATCCATCCCCATCATCTTGTGTAAGAGGCTCAACACCTTCACCAACACAATCCTCCACACTTATATATAACTCAATACCTTTTAATTCAGGCGTTGCATCTAACATGTCAAACATGAGATTAACACCGTCGTCGTCTGTTATCAATAGAGTCATGTAATTAATGTGAGGTGAAATCACCTCCTGAGGACAACGGTATGTAACTGTTATACGATGAGATTGATTGTCCAATTGTAGTGCATTGAATATCTTCGTTTCCAATTCGACAAAACTAATCCCACGATGAACCCGGATGAACTTCATTTGCGACCCTTGATACTCAGCTCCATGTTGACCATAAATAATCTCCCCATTGAAGCGAAGATAGACAATATACATAGTTGGTGCCATATGCAAACCTATTTAATTTAAATGTAGTTTACAATTAGTTAGTCACATAAAAAAAACAAGTAATAACATGCTAATGGTAATATTTCATATCCAAATGTTACATAACATATTATATAAAAATGGTTGTAATATCCAGTAGACATCTCCAAGAAAGATTTGGGAAGTCTGGAGTACTTGTTCAATCCAGTCTACTGAAACACCAATCCAGTAGACTGGATGACATGTATTTGGCAGATCCAGTCGCCTGGATTGATGGTCCAGTAGACTGGATGTAGTGTCTGGGAATTTTCTGACTGATCCAGTCGACTGGATTGATGGTCCAGTAGACTGGATGTAGTGTCTGGGAATTTTCTAACTGATCCAGTCGACTGGATTGATGGTCCAGTAGACTGGATGTAATGTCTGGGAACTTTCTGACTGATCCAGTCGACTGGATTGATGGTCCAGTAGACTGGATGTAGTGTCTGGGAATTTTCTAACTGATCCAGTCGACTGGATTGATGGTCCAGTAGACTGGATGTAATGTCTGGGAACTTTCTGACTGATCCAGTCGACTGGACCACTGATTCAGTCGACTGGATCATTCAAACACTTCACATCTTCAGTTTACAGCTTGTTACTTCATGTTCAATGAAACATACTTCACGTTATGCAAGAAATACAGAGATGCTTCATGTTTACCAAAGGAATAATGTTCAACAACCACGCAAAAAACGTTTATAACCTAATAATGATACTAACTTTAAACAACATATAAATTAAAAAAACGATACAGCAAAGACAAAATTTATATTGTTTTTACCTTTTAATTGATCAATGATGTTGGTTGGAACAGTGAACTGATGTTGGAAAAGTGAAAGGACGATGAAGAAAGTTAAGAATATGTTTTAAGTGTAAAGACGAGTTCAGTTTTTTTTTCATTTATGGCCACCGGTTCTCTTAGCTGTAGTGCATATTTGTATGGAACTCGTCTCTGCTAAAGACGAGTTC